>JAWWMK010053532.1:27620-39614 GCA_035047105.1 Galeopsomyia nigrocyanea | reverse complement strand
AGGAGCGTCGAGTCAATTTGACATTTTTTAGAACCGGTGCCGAATTAATCGAGTTTTTTTGTGGAATTGGACATATACTATATAATCGTGTCAATAAAATTCGCGCATTTATTCGAGACGTCAAACAGGAAAAGAATAATCATCAATATAATACGAAATTTTCATTGAAGATGAGCACGTATTATAGTTCCTTGACCGTGATCCAAAGGCAATCGGCATATACATAACTTGGCAATGCGCGCGACGTGCTAATCGAGCCGCCTTCGAATATAACGCCAACGATCACGAACGCGTGCACGTGCTGCGCTCCAAACGAAAATTTTATTGAAGAGAATTTGGAAGGCAGTTCACGCGCAACGACAAATCACACCTTGAACGTGATGTACGACCTAGTCCTTGAGATACTCTCTATTGAGCAGGTATGCTTGCAACCAATCCTGCCGCTTCCAAAATTGTCGATTGATCAGAGGATTTTTAATTGTCGAACGATTATAAATCGTTAAAAAAAAAAGATGAGGCAACTACATTGACTTTATTACTGAAGATTCGGATTGGATGAGATTAGAACATCGGAATCTTGATCGATCGCGTCGATAAACGAACACTTCAGATAAGTATTTTTACATTGAAATCCCCGAATCGAGTGTCACCTTATCACTCGGAATGATATCAGTGTGATGTTTTACGATCACGTTCTGGGTATGACGAGAGGAAGTTTTATCAGCGCAAAGCACGTGAAATATCGATCCCAGTAATAAAGTTTTCGAGTTCTTTTTTTAACCAAAATGAAAGAATCGACAACGATTCGTTAGTCAAATATTCTATTTTCCTTGTACATCGAATCAGAATGAATAAATTACTCACGCTTTGAATGTCATATTTGAGCACATCTCCCATGTACGAAGGTATCTTGCCGAGGAGTAGCCAGAAGCCCCAAGCTTGCACGCACTGAGTGACGAGTAGAGCCCAAACTGGTATTGACGTAAGCATGTGCTTCCACGGTGTCGACATTGGCTATAAACACAACAATGTAAAAAAATCATCATCGCTATCCTTTGATAAAAAAAGTGTTTTTTTTTTACTGAAAAATTACCTCAGTCGTCTCGATGACACCGAGGCTGCTCTCGATGTACAATTTCTCATCGGCAGCGATGCCCGAATGTTCGGCAGGCGACTCCTTGCCGAAGATGTACCACAATGTTCCGACGATCAGGGATATCGTACCCCAGAAGTAGAAGCAACTCGGCCAACCGACTTTCGTCGCGGAAAGCACTCCGGAACTTTGCAAGGCTATCACGTTGCCCACCCAACCGCCAGAGTACACGAACGATGCTGTTGGACATCGATTTATCGTATTAGGTTTGAATTTTTGTTAATCAAATGTGTCGTTGGATTTATTTGTGCTCAGCGAATACAACGTTCTGCGAGGTCAAACAAAAAAATGAAAAATACATTTTCATAAAAAATAAAAATTATGACACTCACGGCTAAAAAGGTAAATCGCGTGAAAAATTAAAAAATAAAATTAAATGAATGAGTAAGAATTTTATCAAGATAAAAAAAAATATTCCACAAATAACATGAAGACAATTTGCATACGTACACACAAATTAAAGGTACAATAGTGGCAACAAGATGACCGTTACCGCAACAAACGTTGTACAACAATGACTCATCAGCAATTAACATCAATTACAATTCGATTCGCACGCACGGAGCATTTAATCGCGCATTCCGTAAAAATCGGAAAAAAACAATAATTATACTCACTGAATCTGCCTCTCTCCTGCAGCGGCACCCACTTGGCCAGAAGAGTGTGTATAATCGGCGGCACGACACCTTGGCAAAGACCGCAAAACACTCGACAAGCGCAAACGGCATAATAACCACCGTAACGCGCGGCAATGGGAATCGCAAGTGTGGCAATGGAGCAGAGTCCAATAGCGATGCCGAGTAATTTTTGCGCACCCCAACGTTGAGCTACCATACCGCCGGGTATGTGCGTCACCACGTAGCCCCAGAAGAACGAACTCAGCATCAGATTCACGGCCGTTGTGTCCCAGTCGTAGTGCTGAAATCAATGATTTCGAAAGTTGATTTTTTTTTGGTTGATTTATTATGTGGAAAATGTATCTCGCGTGTCGCGATTGCAGGAGAATTGAACAGTTCACTACAAAAAAAAGTTCTTAAATTGTGAACAATTTGTTCTTAAAATAAGCATGCAGCAAATTTAAGAACTCGATTTGTAATTTTAAGAAAAATTGTTCTTATTTGACGTTTACAATTTCGTATTGTACAAGTCAAACTTTTCAATTTATTTTTCATTTCTTTATAATTTTAATATATCAGCGGGTGTAAAACCCTTCAGACAGAGATACTACTTAAAGCTGAATTGTTCATTAAAAGATAAAATTTAAAATTCTATGAAAAAAATAAAAACAGAAAAATGTCATTTAAGTAAGCAGCAAATTTAAGAATTTATATTTGCTGCATGAAGGTTTATCCGTTTGCGAGAAAAACATTTTGAATGTTTAATCGAGAAGTTATATTACAATGTTAAATTGAATTAGTTGGAAAGGCGATAAAAGATCGCTTGGAATGAAGATTAAGAAATAAATCGTCGCGATTACAAAATGAATACTGCTTAATCAGTCAAACTTTAATCTTTGCCTCTCTCTCTCGATTGTATTTAATCGACTTGCATTATGTGCTACATGAAATGAAAAAAAAAGATATGGATATCTCGACCGCGCGTGTGTATTATTTTCCACAGCTGATTCATTTTTGTCAAATAGCACATACATATATCTCTGCATTCCAACACCTATTGTGTGCACGAATTAATAACTCAGTATTACGTCATCTCGAATTAGATTGTTCGATATTCAGAAGAGATATGCGAAGAAATAATTACTAATCCGAGGCTCTTTAAACTCATCTCGACATTGGACGTTTATGTATACGGCATGTAACTGCGAAAAAAAAATATTTACCTCGGGTTTCTTGACGTCGGTCATGTCGACCACAGCGACCGACATGCAAACCCTCATGGCGTAACAACTGAGGAAACCGAGTGTCAGTAGAAATGCCTGGACGTGCCTCGATCCAAAGCTCGCTGTAAACAACGAAAATTATGATTTTATCATTTTTGCTTTTTTATTTTTCTTTGTTCAACACTCATCATCATCTCTCTCTCGCTGTCTATATACGTGACTTTGCTCCAATTTATATCGCGGTTTGATATTCTGTATCAACGTTGATTCCTTCGTTGGAATGTACGTTTGAACGAGAAAAAGAATAAATAATGAAAAAAAAAACGCGATCGTCTCGTGCGAAGAGCAAACATACAAGTCGCGCGGCTTTTATCGGTAACGATAATCGTTCGATCGTAACGCACACATTTAACCTGCGGCTTGCGATTGGAAAATTGAAAATCAAACTTGACGAATAATGAAAAAAAAAATAAGCGGCGCATTGGGTCAAGCACAAGAATGTTATTGATAAGTGTATACAACGAGATTGTACTTTTATTTTTTTTTTTTTTTTGCGTGGTGCATCACGTGCCTTGTTGTTTGTCGAATCGATGACGTTCGAAAAGTGTCTTATCCTTCGGCTACTAACATGAGTCAGTTTATAATGAGGATGCGCCGATTTTCTCTTGCGAGACAATTTTTTTTTTTTCCTTTCCTGCTCGAGGATATACGTGTGTAACGAGTGTGCGATTGTATGGCAAATGGGTTGTTTGTATGTTGAGTTGTGGAAGATTCGAGATGCATTTTTATTTGGGTAAAACGCGATGGTTCGTTGAACTAGAGCTTCATAAATAATTGAATTAAGCCGATGATCGATCGATACGATAAACGAGAAAAACATTCCATTTTCAGTGCGACGCGTGAATCTCTATTTTTCAACTCATAAGCAAATAAACGAATTATTTACCATGGAGATCGTTATCAGCGATTTTTTTTAAATTGTAGCATCGTCAAAATTTTACTGTCGATCGGTAATTCCATTTATCATGAGGAAATTTAACGAAATCTTTTATAATTTGACGTCTCGACGTGTATTGATTTACGACTTTCTATCGACATTTATAACACGATTATAAATTGCTCGGACACATCGATGCCGATCTTTATCACATAACAATGTACATCCTACTTGCACGAGAAAAATTTTGGCGGTCGTCGGTGAGTTTTAAATTTAATCTATATAAAGTAATTCGTTACCATTTCGAATCGTCGCAAATGGATTAAACTGTGGCAATCAGTGTATGCTATATTCAACTTCCGCTTTTTCATTCGATAAAATTTAATTGCAATATTTTTCTTTTCCACTCGAAGTCAAAGTTTATCGGCAATGGACTAAACAGCGCACATAGTCATCTCGAGGCACTTCGTTTTGTAAATTTTCCAAGACTTCGTTGCGCAACCAAGTGCAGCAGCAGCAGCAGTAGCAGCAACATTAATATCATTTTCCCGTGTGGGACGATAAAGAAAGTCAATTTATTACTGTACAGATGCGGCAAATTCGTAACGACATGATTGAAAATCGCGCTCGCATGCCTTTACGTAAGCGAACACGCTGTAAACTTCATTTTTTTTTTTCATTTTCATCGTTCGATAGATTTATTAGCATTCGTTTAGCAGAGAGCTGAAGTTTTATAAACCGCAAGGAATGCCGGAAAAATATCATGAAAATTCTACATAATAGCATCCATAACTAAAATTATCGAAAAAAAAAAAACGGAGGGGAATACATTTATTTCCAATGTGATGCAGTTATCCATAGAATGCGGTATGTAGACTGAATCGATTACTTATTATATTTACGAATTCGATTCCGACGTTTATGACGCGAATTGCGACAAATGAATTCGCCGGCACTCGTTAACATTCCAGTGAATCTGATTGGCGACCTAGAAACCAGAACGCATCGCCTTGAAGGAAACAAAAAAAAAATCATAATTAAGGAAACATGTGCATCGGGCTCTGAGGGGTCCGAATCGTGTATTCATTTCGCGTGCGTATGTGTTTAAGTGTTCGCGCGCGCGTGCGATTTTGTACTACGGAAGTGCGATTTTGTACGCGCGAGAAAAACAATGCTTGTCTTCGTGTCGATCGACCGAAACTCCTTTCGGATTGCGCAATTTTTTTTTTTTGCTTTAGTTTATATACGCTTATTTTTGTTTTATTCATCTCTTTTTTTTTTTATTCGCGTGAAAAAAAATGTTGGATGATTGTTTACGACGAAGTTTAACGATTGACGATCCTTTAAGTTAACCACCACATTACTTTTTTTTCTTTGCTTTCAGCGAGTGTTCGGTTTGTAATTTACGAGTACCACAGTTTATGTTTTCGAACGGAAGGACTTTTTTTAATACTCGAATGCTCGTGCGCAAAACGAAACATTGAAGCAAGCATATATCAGTGGAAAGAAATAAAGTTCTTTTTTATATTTTTTTTTCCTATTTGTAAGCACGCCGATAAGAAAACTGAGGATGGAATATTGCAAAAGCAATATCCATGCCTATTTTTACATTTTTCTTTTTACTCGAGTTTATTACAGCGATCGAAAAGAGGTTTGAGTTACGATCCAATTAATGAGCTTATATTGAAAAGATAGGATATAACGTTTTTTTTCCTATTTCTCAAAATATTTTCTTTCGAAAGATGTTATTAACTATCTTCGTTAATTATATACGTAGCTTCTTAACAAGATGCTCGAACTTTCGTCATTTATTAAAAGAAAAAAAAATCAATATAATTACATATTTGTCACTAATGAACCGCGCGTACAAATTTTCCATCAATACCAAGTAAGCTTTCACAAACAGATAACTCGGTTATGTCAAACTAAATCTCTATTATCGAACGTATAATTAATAGTTCCGCCGTAGTCAGTTCAATTTGAAAATTTTTACCAATCAATCACCTCGTAAATCCAACAAAAATGTTCGGTACACATTGTTATCGAAATCGCGAAAACTTCATCGCACGATATGAATATCGAACGCCGATCATTCCAACATTGCAATAATTCATTCTTTATAAAACGTACGAATTTAAAAGAAAAAAAAACAAAACTAACCTTTCGGTTTGAGCGGTGAAATCTTCATGTTCTCCGCGAGAGAGACTCTTCTGACAGTGTGCGTCATGTTGAAAAATCGTCGACGATAAACTTGCACACTTATAAAATTTAGTTTCTTTCTAAACAAAAATGTTTTTTTCAATTGAATTTAAAAATTTTTGTCGACGATAAACTTGCGCACTTTTGAAATGTCTTTCCCTCTCTATCTGAATTATCAGAATTATCAGTCAACGAACGTTGGCGCGCAATATTTGTACGCGCTTGTACACACACCGACGGAACCACACAGTGTCTCGCGAGACTCACGAGTCTGCCGGCTAACGGCAACGCTTTTATGCGCGCAAGCGCCTTATAAACTTGCCCACCACGCAACTTGGTATTACTCGTGTATACGCGGATTTCCTTTGCCATTCGGTACAGGACACCTCTGTGACTACGTATGCACACAAACCTTGATAGCAATTAAACCTTTCGCCTTTAGGTACAAGTCACGTTATACTTGCTGCTGCTTGTTGTTACTTTTTTTTTTCAACGCCGTGATGAGCTTTTGTAATTTTTATTTTAGTAGTTTTTTTTCGAGTTTGAGATTTATCTGTTGCAAAATTTCGATTCAATATTTTAAGTGTATATGAGTGTTAATCTAGTCACTGCATTTCTTCGAATAATCATTTTCATTTAGTGATTGATGTAAATTTTGAAATCTTTTACAAGTTGAAAAGTTATAAGCCATTTCATTTTCTCTACTTTTAACGATTTGCCGTGAAGAAAAACAATAAATGAAAAATTGATATGTATTATTTTACAATAGGAACTGTATTGTTGATAATTTTACAAGTTATTTCATTACCACACTGAAAAAAAAATACTTCCATACTCTATTTTAATAGATCGCAACATGACAACAACAAAAAAACTTGTGTATTATCAGATTCTGAAATAATATAAAACTTTATGATGTCATTGATCTACTTATGAATGTTTGCATGGCACATCTTAGATCTTATCGATATTATATTTACGTGAAAATTTCATTCATCATATCTATTATCGAAAATGTAAATAAACAATGCGATTTACTCTCGAGGTAACGTGTAACGGCCTCCGATGTGTAATTTCGAAATCATAGTATTCTGATAATTAATCTAAATTTCATGTTTCCACACTATTTTGCTAACTCAAATTGAATAATATTCTGCAATAAAAAAAAGTGTTTAAATAAAAATTAAATAGGTCACACGTTGCTCTCATCTGAATTAAAATACTTTTAATAATTTCAGAGTGTGCGCTGCATAAAACAATATATTTCCCAAATAAGCTTGTATGTGGGTCAAAAAGTGAAATAATAAACCTCATTGAAATTCCGGTGCGCGTTATTTTTTAAAGTGTCAAATTTGCTATTCAAGGATGTAAGTGAACATACGCACACGTGTAATGTTAAACAAAACAGAATTGACATACAGAAACAAAATGACTAATTTTCAAGTTTAAATCTTTTATAACCAAGTTTATTTTTACTTTATCAAGTTTAGTAGATTTATATTCTCGAAACTTATTCTTTTTATTTAAATACACATACGTTTCCTTCATACGTATGAGCCTTAAAGTGTCGACCAGTTTTAACGATCAACCTTGATAGTAATGCCGGTACGAGCTGTATTGAAAAGTTTCTCAGAACGATTCAGTGTCCTTTTTATACAACAGCTTACGCTCGTCGCGAAATTCTTAGAGAAAACACACTTCACATGAAAAGATGGTATTTGATTGCATAGATTGAACTGTTCATATCTCGACTACGCAAAAAAAATTGCTGAATGGAAATTCCTCGAGATGTTAATTCTTTTTTTTTTATGTCTTGTTTTTCTTTCTATGTTTTAATTGCTCTTATACAATAGACAAAAATTCTTGCCTATTACTTGAGCACAAATAAATGACATTGTTAATGAAATAGTATATGGCGGCGAATAAACAAAAGATTAAATACTAACACGCAATTATGAAACAGTATGTAAGCGTTCTGAAGTAATAACAGTGAAAATGAAAAAATGTTATTTTCACTGGAAAAGATACAGCCAGTAAAAGTGATATATCGTATACGATGCATGATAAAAATAGCGATTCTTTATGTTCATGCTATATCCGTAATAGTAAACCGATCGCATAGTGTCGCTTGTATACTTGAAAAAGTGCGCGGTTTGCAAGCAAATTTGGGGGGTATGCATAAAATCAAGGTGAATTCCAGACAGTTTCGTCAGTATTTGTTATCGAAAATTGTATTTAATACATGATAATCTTTATTGCTGTAGGACATCCTTAGAGTGAGCATGCGTTTTGTACAATCAACAGATTTTTCATGAAGCAGTTATAAAATATTAATTAAAGAAAATTGCAACACATGACTTTCAATTGACGAAATGCCTACCACTGTATTATAAATAAGAACAATGAATATAAATAAGATAATGAAAAAACTGGAACAAGTAATTTATTCTTATAAAGAATAACCATTTGAAAATCGGTGAACAATATTATCGAAGATAAAAAATAAACCAAATGATTTCATTTTTGAGATTGAATATCCAAAAGTCTATTTGTCAACAAGGTTTTTGATAATCTTCTTTTTCGATTTTTACTGGAACAGTTACTAAGATCGGTAACTCTCCGGTTGTTGAAACCACAGACACTTTCCTAGTTTGATCATCTATTGGTTTGCCATCTGGATAATTCCACGACTGAATTTTGCCACTGCCGAAGATGATGAAGACTAAATTCGCAACGAAGAAAATTCCAGCCGTAACGTAAAACATAATATGCCACTGTGAAGAGTCGGCCTGTAAATTAAGATATAATATTTTGTTTTATATGTGAATGGATTATCAAAAAAATTATTCAGAAAATGTGCGCTTCGTTTTGAAACTGCACACCGACAAAATAAATAATTTATAATACTAAATTGAAAATATCCACGCTCAAATATTGCTCACGTACAATGAATTCTTCAGGACATAATTAATTAAATTTGATCATATACGATGATAAGCTTTTCTGAATGCATTATATTAGTTGCCTCCATTTACATAGTAAGTTTTGATTGCAAGTACAGCGCCTAAGTAAAATTATGAATGAAATAAATTTACATTCCAATGTTTACCTCATTAGTGATAATGGCCCCACAGACTAATAGCGCAATCGTACCAGAAATATAGCCTGCCATATTAGTCAAAGCCATCATGATGCCAGCAAAATTTGGGCTCAAATCGACGTGATTGATCATAAAACCGCAAGTGATGCCACTATTGAATCCCACTGCTACAGTCAAAATCGCAACGAGAATAGTAGTATTGTGAGTGGTAACTAATGACAAAACGATAAAAGCGATAGCTGGAACCCAGAGGCCAATGGTGTTGCTGATTTTGCGCACAACTGCGATTGTCACTTTTTTGCGGAGTGCATAGTCGCAAATCAAACTAATCGGGAAAGCCATGAGCCACATAGTCAAGTAAGGTAAAGATGACGCCATACCGCTCTGTAAAATAATAAGTATCTATATAATATGTGTTTGTACAATGTATGCACACGAAATAAAATGGGCTCGAAAATGTATCTTTATTAACCGAACTTCATACTTAACACCATGAAGAGTCATTTTCGTGTATATAACTCGTTTGACGAAATATTCAAACATATTTTTTTGGAAATTAAAAATATGATGTATGAGAGCATAATTGTTTTCAAATTTCAGATTGAACGTCGTATTTTTTTATCGCGAGATAAAAAAAATACGCGCTAGAAAACAAAGCTTTTTTTTTTGTAAATATTATTGAACAATTATTTAGATACAGTTATCTAGACAAATTCGGAACACGTACACTGGAAATATCATAATTAAGAGCATTCTTCATATAAGCGGGCATTTTTGTGAGGAGTAAATAAAATCCCCAATTATTTCCAGAATGGGCAATAATTAAAGACCACACTGGCAGAGAGGTCAACATAGATTTCCAAGGAATTTTTGGTTTCTGAAATAAATTATATATTTTTCTTATTTTTTAGCATAAAAATGTGTTAAAGACCAATAATCATGAAAAAAGGCATACTGCGACTTGATCAACTGTATCTAAATTACCAAGACTGCGGTTAATGTAATTTGCTTCATGGGGACTAATTCTATGGTGATCAGATGGATTATCTGCGCCTAAGCAATAGAATAGAACACTCCAAATAATTCCGACCGCTCCGAAAATATAAAATATACTGGGCCATCCAATACTCGATGCTGCCAAGGCACCAGAAATTGGCATGGTGACGACAGTACCAAATGATCCTCCATTCATCGCCAACGAACCTAAAAATGAAGCATCCAAATTATAGTAAATGTTAACGAATTTATGATAGTATAATTGTCTAAACAAGGATCTAAACATTTTTGCTGTTTAGACATAAGTGATGCTACATTTGCAGCTCTGTATAAGTATAAAAATTTGTTTTGCCAAATAAATCAGTGGCTGATCAATCTAACTAGTCCGTGCGTGATACGTACCTAGCCGTGCTCTTTCTAATGGTGGCACCCACCGGGAAAGTAAAGTTTGGACGCAAGGGAATAAACAACCTTGCAACAAACCCATGACAACTCTGCTCGCAATGACCGGTATGTAGCCGTAATGAGCCAAAAATGGCGTAAGCATATTAACAATGGCGCTCATTCCTAATCCTAAAGTTAGAAGTTTGTGAGCACTACGAGTATTTGCTATTTGTCCTGCAGGAATTAGCGTTAATGTCAAACCGAAGATAACGGAACTGTGGATCGTATTTTTTTGGTAGGAATTCCATTCATACGTCTGTGAACGATTCAAGAAAATGTTATTTTGTAATATAATTTAATCTCTGATAATTTACTACTTTTTATGTAAGAATAACGTGGATCGGTAGATTCATATCTTAGCAAATATTGCTTGCTATTGACTAACCGATGTAGAAAAGAGTTGATAAAATTATGGATATATTAAACCTTGTAAATCTATAAGTATGCACATACCGGAACATCAATTTTACTTTCTCTATCAGTCATGGCTTCAAGTGCCACTGACATACAAGCTCTGAGGGCAAAAGCTATCGCCATTCCCAGGAACAGCAAGAAGATTTGCACATGTCTCAAACCAAATTTGCCTAAAAAACAGAAACGTTTATACGACATTATTTGTCTCATAACAACACTAAAAGCTTAAAGTAAGAACCAATTAAATATTTATATTGTAAGAACAAAAAAATCACGTTTGAAGAGGTAAAAAAATAATATAATTACTTGGTGAGCTATGATCGACTTCATTCTTAGCATCAGTCATTGTAGTTTATTGTACTTTGAATGAGAATTGATGTACTGCCGTGGCGACTTCTAAAGGCAAACTCAATTCTATCATATTATATCAAGAAAATAAATTTATAGCACAATCAGATTTTATCGATCCTACAAAAAATTATCAGTAATGAAATATAGGCGTGCCACGCTCGCAGATTGCTCTTGTACGGAAGAATTGGAACATGTACAATTTTCCACTGATTAAATATAGCTTAAAAACTTTGGTAACATAGCTGATTAACAACCAGATGAAAAGTGGCCCTAACAAGGTCAAGATCAGTAATTCTATTTTTACACCCGTAACATTGTTTTGCTCATTCCTATAAGAATATCAAATTGTTTTAAACCAACTTTAACAAATGAACATTCATACACACTTTTTTATTCGCTAAATTAAATCTATAAGACTGCAAAGATTTCATTGTGATTTACGATATGAATTATCAGTATACTATAGTTTTTCTTTGTCCCCATATACCCTTCTCGGGCTGATCGATGGGGGGGGGGGGGGGCCGGGGGGGGGGGGGGGGGGGGGGGGGGGGGGGGGGGGG
>JAWWMK010053532.1:0-27610 GCA_035047105.1 Galeopsomyia nigrocyanea | reverse complement strand
CGGGCGTATAGAACCCCCCCCCCCCCCCCCCTTTGAGTTTAGTTACTCGCCATTTTATAATTGACGATCAGATTTTCATGAAACATTTTGTGATAATGACTCAAATGTAATTGAATATTTGTGCCAGTTCACAATATTTTATCAGCACAATCTGATTTCATTGAGTCTACAATAAGTTGTCAGTAATAAATTCAAGGTGCGCTACGCCCGCGGGCTACAGATAAATTGTTTTATGAACGAATCTGAACACGAGCAATTTGATACTAATTGAATACAGCTTGAAAATGTCAATAACATTATCGATGCCAGAAGCAAAATGATTCTATAACATTAAGAATTACATAGTTTCTTTTACATTGTAATATTATACGTTTGAACGGTGAATGCGGTTTTTTGATTGTTTTGCTTACCCCTACAGTAGCGAATCAATTTAAAACAATTTTATCGAACAAATATCTGTATACGTTTTTTTAATCGTTAACTGCAATTTAAAAAAAAACAGCTGGAATTTGATGTTAACTTACGTCATAAATTAATTCGTTCATGATTTATGACGATGATTAATAATTCACTGCAGCTATTGCTTGCTTATCAATTTTGCTTTCCTGCCTGTTTGTGTTTTATTTTATTTGTCATATACTTATATCCAATATTGATCCTTACTCGGATCCATACAATACTTATCCATGGCGCTTTTACTTCGAAAATCGAAAACGTCTCTGTTTCTACACCTATATATGAGCGTTATGAAAAATAAATACGATTACTTCATGCACTTCGCATTTACTTGTAAATTCAATTAGAATTAATTAGTTACTTTTATTTTACAGCTTTTGTTATAATAATTTTTTATTAGTGAATACTTCACTGTGCCTATAAGAATAATTATTAAAGGAAATACATTGATCATGATTCATGTTTGTCAGCACGGTGTTTGAAATTCTTCTTCCGTGATTTTTTCTGGAACAGATACTGAGATCGATTCTCCGGTTATCGAAATCACGGAAACTTTCCTAGTTTGATTCGGTATCGATTCGCCATTTTGGTAATTCCACGATTGAATTTCACCGCTGCCAAAGATTACGAAAAACAAATTCGTAGCGAAGTAAATCCCAGCCGTAATGTAAAACATAATATGCCATTGCGAAAAGTCAGCCTACGAAATGGATTCATATATGTAAGTGAAATTGTAAATATGTATAGACGCTCGTAAAAATTATATTTTGAATAAAATTGTATAGAGTTACGAATTTGTACTCCAAAACTCGCCTCATTAGTGACGACGGCTCCACAAATTAAAGGTGCAAGTATACTAAAAATATTTGCTACCCCATTGGTCATAGACATCATAATGCCAGCAAAATTTGGGCTCAAATCAATATGATTGATCTGAAAACCGCAAGTGATGCCACTATTGAATCCCACTGCTACAGTCAAAATCGCAACGAGAATAGTAGTATTGTGAGTGGTAACTAATGACAAAACGATAAAAGCGATAGCTGGAACCCAGAGGCCAATGGTGTTGCTGATTTTACGCACAGCAGTGATAGTCGCTTTTTTGCGAAGTGCATAGTCGCAAACCCAACTAATCGGGAAACCCATGAGCCACATAGTCAAGTAAGGTAAAGCTGACGCCAAACCACTCTGTAGAAATCAATATGAAAGTCAAGCTTTTGATGAATATTGTCGGAAAAATTACCTTATTAGCAGTTATCTAGAAAAAAAATTTTAATACCTACACTTGAAATATCGTAATTAAGGGCGTTCTTCATGTAAGCTGGCAATTTCGTGAGAAGCAAGTAGAATCCAAAACTATACCCTGAGTGGACAATCAGTATAGACCACATTGGCAGAGACGTCAATATAGATTTCCAAGGTATTTTTGATTTCTGGAGACAGTGTTAATTTTTTAATTATTTTTTTGCATAGTAGTGTTTTAAAAAATTTGAATGTTAAAAAAAATATACACTAACTTGACCAACTTTATCCAAATTACCAAGACTACTGTTAATGTAATTCGCTTCTTTGGGAGAAATCCTAGGATGATCAGATGGACGATCTGCGCCGAAACAGAAGAATAGGACACTCCAAGCGATCGCTACCGCTCCAAAAATATAAAATACACTGGGCCACCCCAAACCAGATGCCGCCACTGCGCCAGAAATCGGCATTGTCACGACAATACCAAACGGTTGTCCGTTCATTACCAACGAACCTAAACATTGAAATATTTCCCTATACATATATAAATTAGTGTCTGATAAATTTGATAAATCAATGTGTAAAGCGCACCTAGACGAGCTCTTTCTAATGGCGGTGCCCAGCGTGAAAGTAAAGTCTGTGTGCAAGGCAACAGACAAGCTTGTAGTAATCCCATTACAACTCTGCTGGCAATGACAGGTATGTGGCCATACTGAGCCAAGAAAGGTGTAAGCAAATTAACAATGGCACTAACTCCTATTCCAAAAGCCAGAAGCTTTCGAGCACTATGAATGTTTGCTATTTGCCCAGCGGGTATCTGGGTTAATACGTAGCCCCAGACAAAAGAGCTGAGAATCGTATTTTTTTGGTACGAATCCCATTCATATATCTGTAAACGATTGAAAATAGCGTTGTTTCAAATATAATTCAAAATATAATAATTCATTTTTTATAAAAATAACTCGTATCAGTAGATACATTTCATAGCATTAAGTGCTTGCTATTGATTATAACTGATGAACGAAAAATTGATAAAATTCAAGAATATTAAACCTTGAAAAATATACAAGTATCTACATACCGGAACGTCAATTTCACTTTTACTATCAGTCATAGCCTCAAGTGCCACTGACATACAAACTCTCAGTGCATAAGCTATTGCCATCCCCAGGAATAATAAAAAGACTTGCACGTGTCTCGAACCAAATTTGGCTAAAAATTAAAACGATTGTATAGCATTAATTTAAAAAAAATAACAGTAACATTTTTAATCAAATATATTCAATAAGTATATAATTATATTTCAAACACAAAAATGAATAAAAATCGAACAGCTAATAATAATAAGAGAATTACTTGGTGGGTGTTGATGATCATTCTTGGGATCAGTCATTTTAATTTGAGTTATTAGGCTGCACTTTCGATCCGAATATTAAAGCTATTGCGACGTGTTTTCTTTGACTTTCTTATTCATTGAAGGCAGACATAATACTGTCATATTTTATCAAGAAAAAGTAAATTTATTATAGTATTATCAGATTACCATGATTTTACAACAAGTTATCAGTAAAAAAATCAAAGCACGCTATAGGCTCTTTGATTGTAGATAAACTTTCATAAGAACGAATCTGAACATGTGCAATTCGACATTCTTTCATTATAACTTGAACATCCATTACACAAATAATTGTCTACTTGTATCTTATCAACAGTTCAACCAAAGTCCCATTTCATGGAGATTAAAATAAAAATTTATCCCATAAATCCATAGTCATTAGCGCATGGTGTATAGTATGAAAATAGGAGAAATAAGTCTCTAACGCCCTATCCTTCAGCCTATAAGATATCTACAATCAGAAATTTTCCTCACATGATTGTTACGTAAGACTAAAGGAAGAATTTTTTTCAAGGAAATTCTGATAACAATCTTTTCCGTGAGTTTATAATCATTTATATGCAATCAAAAGCGTAAAAGTATAGTAAATAAACTTGAAACGCTTTGTATATAATTTAGAAATCAACCAAATTTATTGTCAGTATAAAAATATATGAACAAAATATAATGTTCTTTGTTAATTGTTGTAGTTTGAGCAGTGTAATAAATAAATTTTGTAGAAAATGATTACGACGATAATAGATTGATAATGATTTTTAAAATGAGGATCCTATGCGAAAAGTAAAACGTTTCAATTCACATATTGAAGAAGAAAAAAGAAACGCTAAACTTTTAATTAGATTTTACCTACCAATATAAAAAAGAATAATAAATAATATTTACTTTAGACTACAGATCATGTATGGAAAAATGGAAGAATAGTAATGCGAAAATTTACATAGTTATTCGAATGTGACAATCTGAATATTGCATGAAAATACTACATAATAATTATGAATCTGAATATTGCCTGAAAATGCTACATAATATTAACATATAAAAACGAAGTTAATCAAAGTATCTCGTTCTTAAGGTTAAATATTCGAAAATATGTTCAGCAAGGTGTTTGACATTCTTCTTCTTTGATCTTCTCTGGAACAGTTACTGAGATTGGTTCTCCGGTTATTGAAATCATAGAAACTTTTCTAGTTTGTTCAGGTATTGGTTCATTATCTGAGTAATTCCATGACTGAGTTTCTCCTCTACCGAAGATTATGAAGATCAAGTTCGTAGCAAAGTATATTCCAGCCGCCATGTAAAACATAATATGCCATTGAGAGGTGTCGGCCTATAAAATAATAAAGCAATATCACATATTTTTTATTCTATGTCAGTGTTATCAATAAAATTCATCAAAAATATGCACGATTATATATTGCTTATGGACAATTAATTGTTGAAAAAATAATATTATGTATTAAAGTATAATATTGAGTTACATATTTTTAATCAAAGACTTACCTCATTGGTGACAACCATACCACAGACTAAAGGTGCAATAATACCAAAAATATTTGCTGCCGCATTGGTCAAAGACATCATAATGCCAGCAAAATTTGGGCTCAAATCAATGTGATTAATCTGAAACCCGCAAGTAATGCCGCTATTGAATCCCACTGCTACAGCTAGAATTGCAACGAGAATGGCATTATTGTTCGTGGTAATCACTGACAAAACGATCAGGGCGGCAGCTGGAACCCAGAGGCCAATGGTGTTGCTTATTTTGCGCACAACTCCGATAGTCACGTTTTTGCGAAGTGCATAGTCACAAGCCCAACTAATTGGGAAACCAAGAAGCCACATGGCCAAGTACGGTACAGCTGATGCCATACCACTCTGCAAATAAAAGTCAAGTTTTCATTGAATATTACCGAAAAAATTGTTTAACAAGTAGTTATTTAGAAAAAATTTGGAATACTCACACTCGAAATATCATAATTAAGAGCGTTCTTCATATAAGCTGGCAATTTCGTGAGAAGTAAATAAAATCCCCAATTATGTCCAGAATGGACAATAATTAAAGACCACATTGGCAGTGACGTCAATAAAGATTTCCAAGGAATTTTTGGTTTCTGAAATAAATTTCAAATTTTTGTTAGTTTTTAGCACAAAAATGTGTTTAAAATTCCATAATCATGAAAAATAGACATACTGCGACTTGATCAACTTTATCCAAATTACCAAGACTGCTGTTAATGTAATTTGCTTCTTTGGGACAAATTCTAGGATGATCAGACGGACTATCCGCGCCTAAACAAAAGAACAGAACACTCCAAGCGATCGCGACCGCTCCAAAAATATAAAATACACTGGGCCACCCAATACCCGATGCTGCCAAGGCACCAGAAATTGGCATTGTGACAACAGTGCCAAATTGACATCCATTCATCACCAATGAACCTAAAAATTACGTATCAAAATTATTACAAATGCTGTTGCTACAGAAATGATTGTTATTAACAGAAAATTATATCATTGTAAAAGAAGTTGAATCACTAATTCAGGAATATAACACGTATGATCATGTGATTTTGAATGATTTGAACATTTTTTGATCAAATAGATGAGTATCTGTTAAATCCATAAGATGTCAACGTGTAATCCATACCTAGCCGTGCTCTTTCTAATGGTGGCACCCACCGCGAAAGTAAAGTTTGGATGCAAGGCAATAGACAACCTTGAACCAGACCCATGGCAACTCTACTGGCAATGACAGGTATGTAGCCATACTGAGCCAAGAATGGTGTGAACAAATTGATAATGGCGCTAATTCCTATTCCACAAGCAAGAAGCTTTCGAGCACTCTGACTGCTTGCCAACTGTCCAGCAGGAATTTGTGTTAACACATATCCCCAGAAAAAGGAACTGAGGATCATACTTTTTTTATCCGTACCCCATTCATATATCTGTAAACGATTGAAAAAAAAATTGAATGACAACTTCAATCCCACTGATATTTATTTATTTATTTTTCTTTGCATCAAAAATTGCACAAATGATCTGTATATTTTTTGGGTTGACCCACAGAGCTTGGTAGACTACTACAGATTTATGATGTAAACTTGGCTAGCATATATATATTCTTTTATCGTTTTTCAAAAACAACAAATCAGAGCGACTTTTTGAGGGGTTAGAGCCAATGAAATTTTTTTATTTTGAAAACGTTCCGAAAAAATATTTGCTAGCCAAGTGCACATGAGAGTAATTTTCTTCCATAAATATATTTCTCTTTGATTCACAAAAATCAGAGCAACCATTAATTTTATGTATCCAAAGAATAATTTCTTTGTTTTCATTTATGTTTTAATAGAAGACTGCACGTAAGAGCTGTGATGTTAAAGTTTCTTTATAACTTAAAAACTCGATAAGATAGATATGAAGAATCTCATCGGTAGATAAAATTATTGAGTATCTTGAACTTATTGAATTAGAGTGTTTATAGTTTATACATGGCTTGAATGTAATTAGTGCAACGACATATACATATCAGGAATCCAGATTTAATTGTTAAATGAAATATTTTATTATTTCAAATAATCAATGGATAATCGAGTTCATAGCCAAATATTACGAGGGAATTTAACGTAAAAAAATATACAAGTATGTACATACATACCGGAACGTTTATTTCACTTTTAACATCAGTCATAGCCTCAAGTGCCACTGACATACAAACTCTGAGCGCATAAGCTATCGCCATTCCCAGGAATAACAAGACGACTTGCACATGTCTCGAACCAATTTTGTCTGCAAAATCAAGACGATTTAACGATATTAGTTTTTCAATGAAAACAGTAATAAATATTTCATTAGTGATTAAATGATGTTATTCCAAAAGTAAAACGGAAACCAAGTAACATAATAGAAAAATTACTTGGTGGGTGATGATGTTCATCTTTGGTATCAGTCATTTTAATTTATTCCAGTGCACTTCACTCTCGATACGATCAATATTGTGATGCGTTTTTTACAACTTGTCTACTCTTCGAATGCAAAAAGAACTCTGAAGAATCTTATTAAAAGATAATCGGGTTTCGTTGGCTTATCACTAATCAATTGAATGTAAATACTTTCATAAACATCTGATATCGTTATCATTAACGATATATACCTACGTAGAATAAAAATAAAAAAGAGGAAGGTATGCTATGATTTGAGTGTCGAATTTGTTGTGTTAGACCGTTTGACTATTTACATAAAGCACGTGCACAATATAATTGAATGAAAATGTTTAAAGAAATGTAAGTATCTGCGAGTGATAAAATTTGACGAAACACGTCATTCGAAAAAAAGCGTTCATTTATTTCTTGAATTAAGCAAAAATTATAATTAATTGATCAATATTTTTCCTTGGACGTTCTTTTGTAAATGAACAATATGCACTGAGGACAAAATTGTATAAAACTATGATCGTCTAAAAAAACAAATTATGCTTTTATTCTGGTTATTGTCGAGAATACTTGAGAATAACTTCGAAAACTGAAAGTAGGCAAGCATTCAAATTTCGGTACTACATATGACCACCATAAAGTATGTTTAGGTGAAAAAGCAACAAAATACTCCAGCAAATTATAAAATTTCTAGTTTAACTGGAATATGAAGTTTTATCGCTCATTGTTGGATACGGTCAGATAATTTGAATTTTGAATCAATTTTCCTTACAGTAAACATTTCATTCGCCTGACCTTATCCTACATTATCATTTGAAATTTACCGATGAATCGTATGCATGACGCTTGAAAAGAAAACAGCACAATAAACTCAAAAATCTATTTCTTTATTCAAAAAAAAAGATAAAAATAAAATTTTAATGAAACAATATCTGTTGTTTTATTTCTTCCGTTAGAAAATAATATGCGTTATGTTGAAAAATAATATTACCTCTTTACTTTTTTTCAATCTACTGAAGCACATGAGTAGCGAATTTATCATTTATCAAATACTTTTTCTTGCAAATGATATTCTGCGATTAAGCATAGTTGTTTTAATTCGTGAATTTCATTAAAAATTAATGGAATTTCGAGTAGCAAGAAAAGTGACGTACATACTTTTATCAAACTCGATCGTGATGTTATTTTTCAAGGAGCTGGAAAAGATTATATGTAGATTATCATTTATTACATATAAATTCATGTAACGCGTAATAAAATGATCATAATCACTAATATCAATTGCTCGTACATTACGTTCCTAATTTTTTTTATCGATTATTAATACTGACCTCGTGTAACAGATTGTGCTATTTGAATTGTTCTGGACTAAATATTTTGATCATTAAAACACTATAATCCACATGATGGTTTGTTACATAGCCTAGTCGATAATTTAAAAAAAGTATAATTACTATTACATTTTTCAACAGGTCAATAAAATAAAATTAAATTATGGACCTACATTTCATCTATTCCTTTGTTATGCCTCACGAGTACCAAAAATTAGAAATAATATTCGTTATGAAATACTGAAAGGCCGTCATATAGTACAAAATATCCCACAAAGATGGATTTTACTACAAAAAAAAAACAGACATAAACTAGTATTCCAAGATATTCAGCTAAAACGCGATTTACACAGTAATCCCGATACACTTATACAGCCGTTGTTCCCACTAACAATCCTTGATAGATAAATCTGTATATTGGTATATTGTTATAAAAGAAGAAAGAAATTATCTTGATTGGATCATTCGCTAGTGTTAAAGCCTTGAATAAGCACTTGTGATTTATATTTTGTTATAAAAATAGAAACTCTTGAACTATAAGATTATCAATATTTTTTACCCAATCTCTCGAATGAAGACAACCATTTCAAGAGCAATGTTTACGATCCAAGCTTATAGCATGACATGCTACAAAAAATAGTCGACCAACAATAACTGCAGTTGAGCCACCATACTTGGCTATCAATCGTTTCTACGAGTATAAATATTCTGCAAAGTATATTGTAAAAAATTTTATTTTCAAAATATCACTATAAAATCTGATGTAGTTGAGTCTTGAGCAATTATTTTCATTTCGTCGTTCAACGTATCCAATATAGATCCTACGTATGAACATCTTTCTATATTTGAAAAATGACCAAATATAAAATACTCGAAGTACTCCGCTTTACCTGGTTTATGCACATGTGAACAAACAACTAATTATACACAAAAATTAATTTTTGATAATGGATTGTCGGTACTTAAACGTCCAGTACATGTTAGTGAAACACCAAGGAATATCAAGAAAACTTGAAGATGTCTCGTGCCAAAATTTTTTTGCTTCGAGAAGTCGCAATCAACATACATCTCTTGCAATTTTCAAGAAACGAATGAAAATTTACTTCGGTAAATAAAAATCATTTTTCATTATCTTGTCATCGCTTAAAGACATTGTATTTTTTCTTGATAACGCAAATCCATTAAACTGCACAAGAATAATGAAACACAGATATTAAAGCTGTAACAGCTTCGTCAAAAAGACGGAAGATTATTTTGGAATACAAAACGGTTACTGTCGCGAACGATCCATCTCTTATCTGTGCAAAATTAACGTATACAATAAGTGTAAAGGGATATTTTTGAAATAAAAACTGCATTTTTAGAAATACGTTTTATTTACAAATATATTGCTTCCATTACTCTAAATTTGCCGTGATAAACTGCAGAAATAGTGGACATTTTACCTCGCTCGATAGAATGCGATTTAACGGTTGGCTCACTATGCTCGTTCCACGGTTGTATCGTTGCTTTGCCAAATATCAAAAATATAAGATTCGTCAAAAAGTATATCACAGCTGTCATGTAAAATACTGTATGCCACTGGCCTTCGTTGACCTAAAAGAAAAAGAAAAAAAAAAAAAACGTGAACCAACAAAAATATTGAAAAAATCAATCAGACATCCATTAAGGTCCCTCCATGCATATATCAGTAAGGGGTAATCTTTGCTCTAAGGTTCAGCCTCGAATAATGATCATATTGCCGAAAAATAATATAAATTGGTAGATTAGTGTAACGACAGTACTGAATTTCTTCTGAATAAATTCTTGAACGTAAACAAAGCCTCAAAGTTAAATTCAATTGAAAAATGACAGTTCTATGATACCTACCTTTGAAATTTCATTTTCAAAAACTTATTTCAAAGAAACTTTCGGCCATATCAGCCGAAGTTGATTCACAGAACTTTTATCACGCTAATTAATCTATCAATTTATATTTTTTTCGGCAATATGATCATTATTCGAGGCTGAACCTTGGTGCAAAGATTATCCTTTACTGATAATATGCATAGATATGTATGGAGGAGCCTTAACTGGCTTTAAGTATAGAAAAATCGTAGACTAACCTTGTCATAAACTATGTAGCCACATACTATCGGCGCCAGTAAACCACAAAACTTGGCCATCGTATTCGTTATCGACACCATTGTAGCCGCAAAATTTGGCGATAAATCGATAAGATTGATATCCAAGCCACAAGTCGTGCCAGCATTCAATCCCATCGCCAATACAAAGATAGCAATGTAAATTGTCTTGTCGTCGGTTTTGATCAAGCTCAATACCATTACACATAATGCCGGAGACCACATACCGATACTGTTGCTAATTTTACGAACGTAGCATACCGGGATACCCTTGCTGATAGCATAATCTGATAACCAACTGAATGGAAAACCAAGTAACCACATTGCCACATAGGGTAGTCCAGACACGTAACCACTCTGTAATTAAGAATTGACATTTTTTAATTGGCATTCATAGGTGAAAACGGTTACTTTGAACTCGTGCTCACTTTTTGAATGTTTAGTTTCAGCACATACGACATGTAACTTGGCAGTTCCGACAGGAATACGTAGTAAGCAAATGCTTGGCCACAGCTGACAATGAGCAGAGCCCAAATAGGTGCTGATTTTAAAATTGGTTTCCATGGTAATTTTGCCGCCTAATTTAGAATAGTTCGAATTTAAAAGTACAGTTATATTTAAAAAAATCATCAGTGAAAGGATTTTTATACCTTTGTTTCTGCATTTTTATCCAAATTTCCAAGACTGCTATCAATGTAACGTACTTCGTTAGGACAGATGAATGGATGTTCGGAAGGACTATCGGCGCCCAAAAATTGATATAAAATTGACCAGACAATACTAACGATACCAAGCAGATAAAATACTCCTGGCCAACCGATTGCTGAGCTAGATAGCATGCCTGTCGCCGTCATATAAATTACGATTCCCAGTTGAGCTCCATTAAGTATGAAAGATCCTGTAAAAAATCATAGTTATAGATCATATGAATGAAACATATGAAACTTCTTGAAAACTTACCGAGTGTTGCTCTTTCAGAGAGGGGCACCCAAATTGAAATAAGTTTAATACAGCAAGGAGTCATGCAGCCTTGACTCATACCGGACACGATCCGACAACAAATAACTGCCATCCAACCGTACGTTTCAGCAGCAATTGGTATCAATAATGTTGCTAGTCCGTTTAAAATCATGCCGATGACAAGAATTCTTTTGGCACTTCTATTTCTTAGAAGGTAGCCTATAGGTGGTTGTGTCAATAAACAACCCCATAACAAAGAGCTCAAAATCAAAGATTTCTGTTGGGAATCCCAGTCGAATATCTAAAAATAAAATAGCTTATGAGCGAAATTATGAATCGTAAGCTTTGCTGCATAAATGCTGTATACATAAATATGAATCTCCATATAAAACTATCATTAGGAGTTATTTTATGATTCAATTTTATGCTTCTTTGACGTATATCAATATCATAAGTAGTATAAATTACATCGCTATTTAAAAAGTATGAACGTTTTCATATTGCTTCAAGAACAATCATTTTTATTCAAATTATATCCAAGTATAATTAAAAATATAAATCAATTTTTGAATGAAATCATACCGGGAATTCAACATTAGATGAATTTTTATTGGTCATAGCTACAATAACTACAGACATACTGGCACGCGATCCATAAGCTATTCCTGTCACTAAAAATAGCAGTCCCGCCTGAATGTGCCTTATGCCAAATTTTTCTGAAACATAAATGTGACTACGTATATTTATTATTCATATCTCTTATATGAATTACGTAAATTGTGAAACTTTTGATTTATTTGTGGTTTGTGCTGCAATTATTTGACGGATAGCTTTAGAAAAATTACGGAAGAAAAATTAATTACTTGCTGGTTTTGCTTCAGAAGACAATTCTTTTTCAGTGTACTCCATTTTTGATGATCAGTACGGCACAAGATCATAAAATACTTGTGGTCAATGTTAGCACTGGTTTCTTATACTTAATCTTGTAAAACCTTTATCACCATTAGATTAGTAAATTATCTTGAAATTAATGATAACATGGATCACTAATTTGATATATTGGGCGTACGTAGTTTATACGTAATAAAATTTACGTATTTTTATTATGTTTATACATAATAAAAATACATTTTGAAATCAGCATAAAATCTAAATGGATTGATTATATAGTTTCTTATTTATTTTTTATAATAAAAAAGGATATTGTTTCTCCGTCACGATGTCTGCGATTTATTTAGAATGAGGTGATCAGATAGACTGTGCCTCGATGGCCTGAAGATGAAGAGCTGAATTAGGAGGCGAATGAACTCGAATTTACTAGTTTAGCCTTACTAACTGTTATTTCTTATGTGACTGCTTCGGTTTGATCACGTGTGCACATTTATGCTGACGCTATTAAACTCGACCCTGTTCAACAGTTTCTTTATTTACGTAGACAGATATTCCCAATCAAATCTATGGAACTTTTCCCGAACCATAAATCACTAATCACTATCACTGAAGATGTCATACAACGATATATTTAATCCTTATAAATCTTAGTTTGCTCAAGTTGTAAACTGGCTATAGATAAAGATAACATTGGTAAATATATTGATATTTCGTCTGTATCAAAGTCTACATGAATCTGCGAATTCGTAACTTTCTTAAAAAAAAACAAAGTGTTTTGTATAAAAAGTTATCAATGTAAACAATTATGGAAGCCCTTCCTAATACTGATGCGCTAAATTTCTATGACATCATGATATTTCACAAAAAGATATTATCACAAAAACAATCAGGAAAATAAACTTGTTGTCAAATCATAATATATTGTATCGCATCAAAAAGCTGAGTCGGGTACGCATGAACTTGAGGAATTTTTACTCACAAGGAGAGTGTCACGTGTAATGTGCGGGTCACCGATTCGCTTGTAACTTTGGGGTCTCTTTTCATACGTAGAAATATGTAAGAAGCCGCATCCATTCATCCTAACGCTCGATATATTCCATCAAATCTGTGAAAATATATATCTCCCTTGGAATGGAAATAGCTTGTAATCTAAGTATTATAGCGTTCTTCTGATACCACCAAATGAAAGCTGAGTTCAAACCCTTTCAAAGGAAAGAAAATTTGGCAAAAAAGATCATATACCGTTCCAAAATTACATGACATTAAAACTTCATAAGCTAATTAGCCACTTTTCCGGAACAAAGCATTTGATTGAAAATTTCCTATACTAATTTCAAAACGCTGTAACTTTGGAACGGTTTGATCTTTTTTGTCAAATTTTTTTTTTATTTGAAAGGGTTTCAACTCGGCTTTCATTTGGTGGTATCACGATATACTTAGATTACAAGCTATTTCCATTCCAAGAGAGTTATATATTTTCACAGATTTGATGGAATACATCGAACGTTAGGATGAATGGACGCGGCTTTTTACATATTTCTACGTATGAAAAGAGATCCCAAAGTTACAGGCGAATTGGTGACCCACGCATGTGACACTCTCCTTGTCAGAAATGAACTGCAATAGAGTCATAAAAAAATATTTATTAATATATCTTGATTTGCGATCAGCTGAGGGCTGAGTCTCAGTTGATCGCAAATCAAGATATATTTATATGTACCATGGAGGGTGCTATACTTCAAACATACTATATTTATTAATTTATTAATAAGATTGTCATCTAGGTGCTATTGATGTGTATGTATACAACGAGCTTTATGAGATACGTATGTACAATGGCGAAATGCAATTATTAGATCGATGATCACAGATTTGGAAGATGAATTAAGAACTGCAAAAATGCGATTTTGAAAAATAAACGTCAAGGTAGCGAGGCGAAAATTTTCGTATCGTACAACGAAATAACGGATAGCCTTTTAATTGGATCCGGAATCTTTTCGACGAGCTTTTCGTTCCACGACTGAGTTTCCCCTTGCGCGAGAAGAATATAAACAAGATTGGTAACGAGATAAATGCCAGCAGTTATGTAGAAAACCGTATGCCAAGGTCCTGGATCGTTCTGAAAATGAAACATTCAACTCGTTAACACTACCTAATGATTTTATAAGAAAATATCGTAAAAATTTCGAATAAAAGCTGAAGTATATATTCCGAAAACTCATCCTTACCGTGCCTTGCGTGATGGCACTGCATAGAATCGGTGCAATGATACTGACAAAGGTACTGAGGCAATTGCTAATAGCATACATCGTACCGGCAAAGTTAGGACTGAGATCGATGTGATTGACATTGAAGCCACAGATGATACCAGCCTTGAAAGTACCAGCCAAAATGAGCATTGCAACGGGCCAGCCACTGCCTAGAGTATCGACGAAGCACAGTACAATGAAGACAACCGCTGCACCCCACATAGCTACTGTGTTGGAGATTTGTCGTACCATTCTGACGGATATGCCTTTGATCACCGCGTAGTCGGCCAACCAACTGTACGGGAAGCACAGCGCCCACGTGGCTACGTAATAAAGCGACGATATCAAACCATTCTGTAAGAATTTGGAGTGTACGTTATAGATAGCTATGATTGTCAATCGTAATCCATCGAATCGGTGCGAGTCTTATAGATTATTATTTACCCCAGTTATTCCAAATTGCAACACGGACTTGACGTATTCGGGTATTTCCGTTTGTATGGTGTAGGTTCCCCAATTGTTACCCATATGAGCGAAAATAATTCCCCACATCGGCAGAGACGTCATGATTTTTGTCCAAGGTAGACGTGGCTTCTATAAACGCGCAAAAGTAAACAATCGCTATCGAAGGAGATCAATCTGTTTGAAAAAAAAAAAGCCAGGTGTGCAAACTCACGTCCTTCTCCACGTCTTCGGCGCAGCGCAAACTTTCCGTAATGTAATTTTTCTCAGCCTCGCTGATCGACGGGTGAGACGTTGGGCCATCGGTCACGTTCAAGTAGAAAATAATACTCGTAACCACACCCGCACCGCCGAAGATGTAGAATATACCTGGCCAGCCGAGACTCGAGTCCGCTATCAGACCGGAAAGGGCCATTGCCAACACCGTTCCCAAAGAGGTCCCTGACGAGATGTAGGCACCTGCGTATTTCATTGTTTTTCTTTTCATTGTATTGATTGATTGACGATTAATTTTATTGTTCACGATAACTTCCGTAATCTGACGCACAGTAAACGCTAATATAAAACACGCACCAAAAAAAAAAAACAAATTTAAGCGAGCTAAACATTGTAGATTGCGAAGAAAAGTCGATAAGATAAATATTACCAACAAATTTTCCACGTGTCGATGTAAAAACAAACGAAAGAAAAGTAAGAATTTAATCATTCATTGTCGAAATACTCACTGATTCGGGATCGTTCAAGAGGTGGAGCCCACTTGGAGGTCAGCACATGCATAGCCGATAGGAAGCAAGCTTGGAAGATGCCGATGAGCACACGGCTGGCGCAGACGGCAATGTAACCACCGTAATCGGCCAGAAAAGGAATTGCGAGAGTGACCACGCTACTGAGAAATAAGCCAATGGAGAAGAGTTTGCTGGCGTGCCATGTGTTTGCCAGGTAACCACTTGGCACTTGTGATATCGCGTTGCCCCAAAGGAATGCGCTCAAGATCAGTCCTTTCTCGCTGGGGTCCCAGTCGTATATCTGAGAAATAACATTTGTTTGTTATTAGTCGTCTGTAAAATTTGTTTTTTTTTTTTCGTTGAATTTGTTATTTTAAAAAGGTACGTGCGTACTTTGAAATCATTATTCGTGTTCTTGTTTGTCATTGCTACAACTGCAATGGATATTGAGATCCGCATACCAAATCCGACCATAAGACCCAGAGATATCAAGATCGTTTGCACATGCCGAGTGCCAAATTTTCCTAAAATATCCAATTATTGTTATCAATTTGTGCCGGATTTACATTAGTGTTTAAGTATCAACATTTATGTCATGAAATTTAACAAATATTTTATAATTGTGGTATATCAAAGGTATCTCAATGACAAAAGTGTTTGACAAAATTTTACATCCATTTTCACATCTATTTTTAATTAATCACGTACACTAAAATCACACATTGGTCACGCTCGTGCCATGCTATTTTGACTGAATTCCACTCACTGTGGCCATGAAGAGAAAAATTATAGTAAAAGGTTTCTATCTCAACGAGTTCATTAAAATTCGACTTGAATTCCTGAAATATTTATATAATTGTAATTTGTACATGACATATAATTTTTTTTTACCTGGCGATTGGGGTAATTTTTCTGTGTTCATTTTTCGATGCTTGTACCACAACCCACTTCATAAAAGTAGCAAAGTTTTCTTTGAGCTTTGAATTTATATAAAACGTCCCACTATTTGACTGAGAAAATTTATTGCTATGACCGTCAATAAGGGATTATAATAGATAAAGATATCTGATTTGATGTCTCAAATCGAATCTATGTACATTGTACACTCACCGCGGATTGTATCTCGCGGAACGTTTCCAAATAAAAGAATATCATTGGCATAACCTTTCAAAAAGTTGCTCTGATTGGCTATTTTTGGAAACGTTCCATTAGATACAATCCACGGCGAGTATACATACCTTAATGTCAAAAACTGACGCGATTTATTTTTGGCATAAGATTAAAAAAAAGGGAATTATTTTTACAATATATGTTAGTAATTCGGAAATAATATAGAATAGAGATGTAGAAATAAAGGCGCGTTCCTTATACCCTCTATTTGGCACTACGACACTTTCAACTGGCTCCGCTTTAAGACTTCGGATGCTTCATAAAAATACATTGTTTGCTTTTTTTTTCTTTGTTTACATGTAGTAACTACGTGTTATCGCTTCGAATGTGATTTTAAATATTCACAGCGTTTGATAATCACACATTGTACTTGTAAATTTAAAAATGAGTTTATTGAATCGATTTTGCACGAAACAATACATATTTGGCCAATTGAATGTAATAAAATAATTTTATTTAATTTACGGAATAGTATCATATTAAAATAGCGTCGCACAAATGTGACGAATGCATGTCCAATTATAGTACTGCTGTGATTACAATAAAATTGAATAAAATTCCCATAATATTACCAGTAGATTGTGATCGGAAATTAAGTCCTTTATGACTGACATCAATAGTCTAGTGATTAAAAATCTTGACGTTTGCCAATAATCCCAAGAATTTTTACTTAATTATTACCTTTACATTCGTCTTTTGCCAAGAGAGCTAATGACACTTAAACTCAAAGCCTACTTAATAAACAATTATTGATTGGAAATTCGTAATTTTATGAAATATCTCCAAATTGCCAAATAAAATTTAAAAAAATGCGACACAAAATTTGAATTTCTATATTATAAAATCTCATTCGTAACAGAAACGTAATTATTAGATAAGGTGGATAATCATACAAGTGTTAATTAATAAATTTCGATACTAGAAGCACTAACGACTTATCTAATTTATTATTCATGACTAAATGTTTTATTGCTGGCGTATCTATTTTATCTAACATGCGTGTTCAAAGGAATTTGATTCTTATTCATTTCTGCCTTTATTTGATATCCTGAGTTTTTTTGGCAGCTGCTATTTTTTCACTTTTCATTTCTATTTCTAACGTTTATGAAAATGCTACATTCTGCGCATTGCATTCTCAGAACAAAATTAGCGAAAAGTTAAAGTTATTACTGTATGGTATTCACCAAAACTTTAACTGCGCTCTTATCAATCATTCGATAAAATTTATTGATTAATCAAAGCTCTTACTCATAAGAAAAACTATAGTAATTTTTATGATTTATTTTTATTGAATTACTCGGAATTTCGTATTTCAATATACATTTTTAATTTTCTCAATGAAATTAAGATTAACGCAGTCTTCAAGAATGGTACTACTTCTATGTAGGCAAGTAGAAAATGAATTTTCCAAACGATCTTTTCTGAATACAAAGTGTCTTATAACTAATTTTGATGTTCAAATTGTACATTATATTAATCTAAATTAACACTCGCCCTGGTGGCGTCACAGGTCTTTTTAACAATAAAAATATTTGATAGATATCAAAAGTAAGTTTTTACACCTTATTCGTTAATCAAATAGTAGTTAAAATATTTTATGAATATATATACAGTATATACATAAGTCACAGTTTTTTTTTCTTTTACATAAAGTTGAATCTCTATAATGCATTAATTTAATTAAAGTACTAGATCGAATCAACTCGTTTCTATGGGTTTGATTTGCGTTAAAGTCATGTTCGTAGGATTATAAACGGTGGAATCCATCGTGAGTTTATACGAGCGCATAGTCTGTCTATTGGAAGCCGACGATGGATCGTTCCACCATTGTATCTCGCCGCTACCAAAAATGATGAATATGAGATTACCCAAGAAATAAATAAGAGCCGATATGTAGAACACAATGTGCCATTGATCGACGTTTTTCTGTAAAAAGTCAATAATAGTTTCTTTAGTCGCAGTTTGAAAAAATTCGAAATTATCGAAAAATTCGACTTACCTGATCACCGGTAACGATTTCACCAACAATGATAGGCGCAATAATGGCAATAATCGACGCGATGCAATTCGTGATGGACATCATCGTTCCAGCGAAGTTTGGACTCAAATCAATGTGATTGATTTGAAAGCCACAGATTGCTCCGGCATTCAGGCCGACGGCAATGATCAACAATACAACTGGCAATACTTGGTTCTCGGCGTTGACAAAACAAAGGGCAATCAATGCCGAAGCTGGACCCCAATGAGCTATGGTATTGCTTGTTTTGCGAATCGCACCGCGAGGTGCACCTCGACGCAATGCATAATCTGACAACCAACTTGCTGGGAAACTCAGCAGCCACATGGCGAGGTACGGCAGAGCCGATATCAAACCATTCTATAAAAAAATTTTAATTGTTCAAGTGTTTACATTTGATATAGTTCTTTTAGTACTATTAGTAAGGTATTTTATTATCTTCGATAATAAAATTGTAAATCTTTTTCAACTTTACAACTTTGTTATTCGTTCGAATTAATTTACTTATCTATGAAAACATTTGGTCATGCTCAATCCTGCGAATGTATCATACAATTGGAGGATTCATCGTGATAAATGGAAAATAAAGTATTATTATACTATTTAGTAAAGTGAAAAAAGAAAATTCAAGAGCCCCCCAATTAGATAATATTTGCACCTATTACAGACAAAATTTATCATGTTTAATGTTTTTAGATAATTTTCTTATAAAAGTATTTATTGAGATTAAAGTCTTAGACAGCCGATGTTTGTTTCATTGTTCTTACTTGATATTTTTCAATGATGATTATTTCATTGAACAGTATTGTAAATGCGATGAATTTGACTTACTGATTTGATACTGAATCCAACTATTTCACTCATGTACGTTGGCATTTCAGTTAGCAACATCCAAAATCCCCAATTTTGACCACAGTGCACAATAATTAAAGCCCACATTGGCACCGACGTTAAAATTTCGTTCCATGGCGTTCGCAATTTCTGAAACACATCAACAATTAAATTAATCTTATTTTACAGATTACAGATTAAATTTTCGAGTAGTGAAAGAGTTTTTCGTCGAATGAATTCATATTTTCATTGCTACTAATTCAAATTTGTGGAGTTGAATTATTTGTTTCATGAATTTCAAATAGGCTTTCATGTGATGAATTTGTAAAGAGGCGAAAAATCGCGGCTACCCACGATTGGTCAGCGTATGGAAGCTTTTACGCATGCGCACTACAAGTAAAAAAAAAGAACGCAGCGTCGGCGCCATTGGTCGCCGTATTTGATGTTGATGTGTGGTGTGTCAATGTGTGTTTACCTCTGGGAGAGAGGTTAAAATCGTATTTTTTTCTCATATAATTAAATATTAATATTTATTTAATAATATTAGATTCTTCTACACTTCTTGAACCGACTACCGCGGTTTTCAGGTATTTGATAGTTTATTATGCTAATTACGTTAATTATATAACATTACTATTGTTGATATGTCATATTGTTTATTGAGCTCTACAATCAGAAATATTAATAAACATACTCAAATAAACGTACTTTTCAGATTGGACTCTGATTAACAATGGCTAGCTCCAAACAAGAATCACTTGCATTAGCATTAACAGATGAATCAAAAGATATTACTGAACTGAAAAGTAATGCTGCTCCAAGTAATCAAGATGAATCTTTCAGATTGGAAAAATCTAGGGAAGAAATATTTGACAATGAAATAATGTTGCCAAATAAATCAACAAGCTCGACATGTGGTAGCATCAAGGAACGCAGAGAAAGTAAAGATTCAAAAAGCAAGAAAGAACTGGAAGAGGAAGAGCGAGAAAAAATGCAAGTGTTAGTGTCCAACTTTACTGAGGATCAGTTAGATAGATATGAAATGTACAGACGAGCTGCATTTCCTAAAGCTGCTATCAAGAGAATTATGCAAACTATCACAGGCTGTTCGGTGTCGCAAAATGTTGTCATTGCAATGTCTGGTATAGCAAAAGTGTTCATTGGTGAAATTGTGGAAGAGGCTTTGGATGTGATGGAAGAACAGAATGAAAGTGGCCCATTGCAACCAAAGCATCTAAGAGAATCTGTTCGTAGACTGAGAAACCAGGGACAAATTCCGCATGGCAGATCTCAGAAAATGTTTTTTAGACTCTAATAGGACAAATTATCATGTATTGCAATACTTTTATATATTGTACATAAGAGTGTGATTTGATTATTCTATGTAGATTAGTTGAGTATGAATGAATGGCAATTTAAAGACTATTTTTCTTGTATTCTACTGGTTTTTTTCCATAAAATTGATATAATTTTGCACTATCTGCAGTTTTAAACTGATTACACTAGTTCCACAGATTACTATATAAGGAACATATTTTTAAGAAAAGAACTCACTACAATTTTGTGTACTCAATACTGCTGTAAATTCAAATAAAATAAAAAAATTATTTTTTAGTGCCAATAACATACAAAAAAAACGGCAATTAAATAACCCAATGACCTAATTATTATTGGCTAAAAATAGATAAATTCATTCAATGATCATGTATTAAAACCCAATGATGATAGTCTTGTTACAATGATGACACATGAACTTTGATAGTCTAAACAGTCATAATGAGAACGAGCCTCCAGCATATCATTTTACTGTCAAAAGGCAAGTCTGCAAATCCCTCATATTGTAATAGGAGGGAACTTGCCATTGATACATTGCATTTTTCAATAATAACTGGATACATTGCAATTATTGATTTCTTTTTTTTTTTTCATGAGTTTTTACACATCAATTCGTCGGTACTTGTCATCTTAGAGTATACAGTTTATGTTTATTAATTAAAACATGCTCGATAATTCTTGTCACTGCAAATTTATCATTTCGGTATAAGTTTCACAAACGATTTGTAAGCTTTCAGATAACAGAGTAATTCATTTCTGTTTCGCCTTCTTATATTGTCGATTTCACCATATTTCATTCTAATCACTTCCAAATGGAAACGTATTCGATTCATCTTTTTATAGTACACTATCGCAAGGGAAAATCCCCGGCAGTATCAAAGTGCACTTTTGTTTTCCCCAAATAAATGTCCGACTATTAATGAAACCAAAGTGTAATTTTCCGTCCGATAATTAACATAGCAATATATATCGACAAATGCGCTTCAACGTTTAAAAAAGGTAAAATAAAATCGATGAGTATATACCTGTTTTTCCTGATTACCGGATGCCTTTCCAAGGCTCTCCTGGATGTAGCGTTTCTCATCGTCGCTGATTTTTTTGCAACTATTCGGCTCGTCGGCACCGAGAGCAAAGAACAATGCAGCCCAGCCGATCGAAAGTGCACCGAACAGATAGAATATACTTGGCCAGCCGAGACTCGAACCAGCTAAAAGTCCAGAGATCGGCATCGTTATGACAGTTCCCAGTTGGCCACCCGCGTAAGCAAAGGTTCCTGAAATTGTATTGAGACAAAATTTATAATTACATATTCGAAAAAAAAAATGGAAAATTTACCGATCGAAAAACTCACCCAATCGAGCTCGCTCGGATGGAGGCACCCACCTCGCCAAGAGTGTTTGTATTCCGGGTAACACACAACCCTGACACAAACCCATGCCCATGCGACAGGTGCAAACGGCGATCCAACCACCGTCGTCGACTACCAACGGTATGGCAATGCTTAGAGCACCGCAGATCAGCAAACCTATGGATAATAAACGCTGAGCGCTCCAAGTGTTCGACAAATAACCGCATGGCACTTGCGTTATTACGTAGCCCCAGAAAAATGAACTTAGCACCAGCGATTGCTCGCTGTTGTCCCAATCGTAGCCCTATATATCGAGAGAACGACTTTATAGTTGTTGAAAGATTATTTGTCTTGTCTCTCGAGAAAAATGTCAAATGAATTATGGAAGAAGCGACTATTTCTAGGATTTATTAAACGCGTGCGAATTGTAGTTGAATAACATCGATACGCAATTGAATTTTCATTATGAAACGTAATTGTATGTACATACACGAGCTGATCGTTAAGTGTCTTTAAAATAATAATAATGACTTTTCAAGAACAGTGCATTACTGCGTAGTTGAAGTATTTTTGATTTCAGATTTTTATTTTTTAAAGTTACGCAAAATAATGTTTATGTATTTGGTTTCGCGCTTAACGAATTATTTTTATAGTTTATTACTACAATTAGAGTTTCACAAAGCAGGCTGTTTCGCGTAAAACGAGAGAATTCCAGAGGAAAAAAAATATATTTCTAACGAATTCGAGGATATGCATTTTCGAGCGTTTCTCTATTCTACAGCAATGAAAAATGTTATTTTAAAGACTCGTTACTTCTAGCTGTCTCAACGATTTTTTTTTTGTTCACCGAAGATGCAAGAGATAACTGAAATTACCGCGAGCCAAACATACTTATAAGCGCAATTTTCAAAGCTCCATTTTACGCGATCGCTATCGGCAACTCACTTAAAAATCCATGCATGCAAAACATAATATTGCTACATTATATTAATTATAACCACGAGCTCTCGTGGTAACTCAACATCGCAATGCACTCGCTGAAATAACAAAACAAGTCGAACGTTATTTTCGAATTCAAGTTCATTAAAATTAACCACGCAGTGTAAAATTTTCACATTTTTCTTATCGGAATAATCGCCGGACACTCGGTATAAAAAAAAAAAACAAAAAACAGGTCGTAGTATATGCAGATACCTTGAAATCTGGATTGGCACTTTCCGGCTTGGTCATGGCAACGATCGCTACCGACAGGATGACTCTTAATCCGTAGGCGATCATCATCCCGAGAAACACGAGGAAAACCTGCAGGTGCCGAGCACCGAAGCCACCTACAAAAATATATAACAATTAATTATCGTTGATTTTTTTTCGCTCTTTCTTCTCGAGAAATGTCATCCGACATTAATGCCTGTGTTTCCGTTACACTATTTGCACACGCAAACGCGGTACAATTGCTCGTGCAAAATAGAACCTGATAATCGCGTAAATTCTCAATGCTGATGTTAGCTGCTACGGAATAATTTTACAGGAGTTGGTTGGGAGATAAAAAAGTATAAAAATATCTATCATAAATGGATGGTGTCAAAGTTGTGACGAATGCACATATATTTTGCGAAAGCATTTTCCACTACGATGGCATAAGTATTTCGCTGCCTATCCTCGTAATATCGACGTTGAGTAATTACCAGCTCAAAATAAAAGCTTAAATTACGACTTTAATAAAAATAGAAAAAGAAAAGAAAAGAAAGTTATCTGTATTTGTGCACAACGTCAAAAGTATGCGCTGCAACGCGATCAACATTTCTCTGAAATAAAATGCATTAACAGGAAAGATATTAACAAACTGTTACAACCGTGGCAGCAGAGAGCGCGAAAAGAAAAAAAAATTGCACAATCTTTACATAAGTCGACATTCTTGCAATTCCGGCTTGGCAATCGCCATTGAACTTGATCGCGGTTTTATTTATTTTTTTTTACTTATTTTTTTTCCTTTCGTCGCCGCCTTGATACACAAAAATATGTTATGAGGTACTACAAGGTCGTTACTCGTCATTGTGCAGTCGCATATAATGTAATAAATAAAGCTTTGTATTTCGAGGTATATATTCGAGATATATAAATGAGCCTTTCGTCAAATCTTGACAATCTCGGCGTGACTTTGAATTAGCGAAGCGACTGTAAAGGAAAACTAGAAATCGCTCGCGAGATTATCTACGACTTTGGTTTCACTCGCTTTAATTCGCTCTTAATTAGGCTGTTTCAAGTTCACTTTGGCGTTGTTATTAATTTTATGACATACATTTGGAAAATTACTCTATTTTTACTGGTTTTTACGGTGAGCAAAATGATTATCCTGCGATTTATTTTCCGGATTTCACCGACTAAGGATTCTAATAAAGATTTTATATAAATCATTGGAAAATTGTAATCAAGCCGCTCTTATTAACTAGATTTTCAAATTGTTCCTTCATTCGAAGACGTTGCTAAGTTTCAAGAATTCGCTGTAAGCATATTTATCTTTATAGCTCAGAGTTCATCAATTTAAAAATATCCCTTATATTTACTATTACCTGTTTTATAGGTACATTTAATTGCTACACTTGTACAATACTACGAAAAGAAAAATGACGAATCAATAGGAAAAAAACTACTTACTAATAATAATTTTCGGTAATCTTTTCTTTTTCAATTAGTGTTAATTTCTACCGTTATTCGTCATCATTCGAATTTAATAATTTTATTAAATATTAATTGCACTAAATAAGGAAATACAAAAAAATGTTATCTCCAAGTGCTCAGCTCGTAGCTGGTTTCAACATTTTTATCAGATAAAACAACATTAGTTAATGAAAAAAAAAACACTTGGAAAATTTTCAATCTGTAGGCCGTCATTATATATTATGCTGGTCTACAGTTTTTCTGTTAAAAAACAATATCACTTATCCATAGATTTCTGGGACAATATAAGGTAAAATCATTGTAAATTGTTCATAATAAAGTAAAAATCAATGTAAATTGAGCATAAAAACAATTATACTTTTTCAGGAGCTTCCAATTGAATAGGTATAATTTGCACGATCAAGTTCTGAAAAATTTTTATCAATCAAAAGTAAAGACATTCATCAATCCACAGGATTATTTTCATATACCAAATTGCCTCGATATCTCTCAAAGTAAAGATACGCGAGTAAATAGAACTCATCGTGACACGTTTGTTAGTCAAAGTACAGTGAAGACATCAAGATGACTACAATTATTATGCTAAAAAGCTCAAAATCCCACTCAATACTTCGTATTATCAGCTTAATTCGCGCGATAACTCTTATCGATGTCAATCAAATATTTACATAAAACCTGCGGATGATAGCATAGCAACGATTCACAAAAAATAAAAAAATAAAAATCCGCACTTTTTAACAGAAAAATGCAGTTCTTCTTTCACACTCACGCACACACATAATAGATACCTGGCGGAAGTGCCGGTTGCATCGTCTTCTTGTCGTCCTCAACATCATCTTTCGCAGATTTGTAATTCTTCTCGCTCGTCATTTGAATCGTTGTGACAGCGCGTTTATCAGAGACGAGAGGCTTTCAACGTTTATTGAAGTTGCTCCGCCACGCAAGTGTCGGTCTTTGCTCGTCGACGACGGATCTATCGTTTTTCCCACCACGCGCAAACTGCTTGCAATTCGCGTATGGAGAGTTTGTTTCCTCCGGTTTGTTTTGACGCGAGCACGTGCGTCTAGTTTGATATATGTGCGAGTGCAGTTAATGTTTTATTCTTCTCGTGCAGGTTGCGCACTATAATGGAAAATTATTGTATTTTTGCAATAATTCTAGTGCTTAATCAGGTGTTAAATATAATTAAACATTACATCAAGTGGTTCTGCTGACAGGCAAATTGAAACAGTTTCGCTGTACACCTGTAAAAATGAATAAAAAAAATTATTTTCGTATTCTCGTTCTACGCACTTGAAAAAATAACGAAATGGAAAACTGAATAAAAATTTATGCTTTATTTTGATCATACTATAATATATATGATATGGAAATATATCAAGTGATCAAATTTCTTAAGACCCCACCTAAACTATATGTCACTCATGTTCATTTATAATGATAACCAGATTTTCGCGGTTGGTGGTTAAGCTTTCACAAGCTCAATGAGAATTGAGTCAGTATACCGGTATACGTATATGACCAATTCCACAAAAAAAAGCTCGATGCATTCGGCCCCGGTTCTAGAAAAAGTCAAATAATTCCTTCGGAATATCATTCTATAGTACGCAAGGAATCGAAAAAAAATTGGGCCCAACCACAAAAAGGCTTGTGACACCCTTTTTTCGACCATGGGTTAAAAAAATTATAGAAAAAAAGTAGGTAAATTTCCACGTTTTTTTGGAATTTAATGAAAAATGAAATATGATAGAGTTAATCTGACTTCAGATTCGAATTCTACGGCAAAAAATACGTCGAAAACCATATTTTGTTTTTTTCTACTTCAAATTCCGGCCTTTGTAGAGCTTTATAAAGTGCAACAGTTCATAAAACCTAAAAAATCAATGAAATCGAAAAGTTTACAGGTTTAATGAAATTTGTGTATTTCCATAGCTCAGCATGGTCGGAATTTCGAGAAGAGAAAAAAGAAAATATGGTTTTTGACGTGTTTTGAGGCTTAGAATCCGAATCTGAAATCACATCAACGCTATCTACTCTCATTATATATTGAATTCTAAAAAACCATGAAAACCCACAATAAGTCAGATTTTCATTTTTATCGATGTCAGAGTTTTTACGTGATTTAAATGTTACGCTTTATAAAGCTCTACAGAAGTTGGAATTTGGAGCAGGGTAATTCTTGGCTATTTCAATCACTCTGAAATATTGATATCTTCGATTTTTTTCAAACTTGGCACACTTGTTACTTATTCAGAGGTCAACATGTGTGCGCAGTTTGAGATCAAAATGTTGATTATCAGCTGAGTTATCAACAGTTGAAAAAATTTTGAGTTTTTTTTTTTGAAGCGCGATATCTCGGTAGCTATTAAATTAGTCATAAACAAACATATATATTTTTTGCAGATTGTTTAATCGCATAGTAACAAAAAAGTAACAACTACATGAATTGATATATTGTTCATA
>JAWWMK010053451.1:0-39839 GCA_035047105.1 Galeopsomyia nigrocyanea | reverse complement strand
AATTTGTAACGACGTTACAAGTAACGTCGTTACGTAACGGTAACGTAACTCCAGAGTTGCCCACCACTGATACATACATACACATGTTAATATATAGACATATGTACACATTTCAGGAAGAATCTTCAAAGCTTGAGAGATTTTTTTTGAAATATCATCTCGATGAAGTGCCTCGCATACAATCAACATTTATTGACATTGAAAAATTATTACAATTGAAAATATCACATTTATTCTTCAGCGTCGCATTCTTAAGATAAAATCCCACAAGATTTTGCAAGGATTCTTACGATTCGTGCCTGGTAAAATAATGGGACTCAGCTCGCACAGGGTGAGCATATCTTGAGTTGTTAAATAATTAAGAATGGTATCACCAATGACGGGGAACCTATCATAATCTATGTGCACGAGTTTGAATAGTACATCAGCTGCGGTTCTCTTTACACGAACTTGATTCATTTTTCTTTCTAGTGAAACGTGAAAGTAATATGATTTAGATTTTAACTCGATAATGAAACGTTCGGTGGCTTTTAAAAATTCTTGATCGCTTGCAAGATCCATAAACGCCTCGACATTTTCACTCAATAGTTTGAATAACGTCACGGATTCATAAACATCTTTGTCGAGCAGTCGTTTACAGAAGCCAATGTAATTTTTTAATCGTGTTGTTGAATTGATCACGTCACGTACGCATTCAGCAATCGGCGTGCCAGAAGTTTCTTGTAAGACCAGATAAGCGAGCAAAAGTTCCTCGAAAATAAAAAAATTACTTTTGAGCATGACTTGAAAAATAAAATCCAATTTTTCAAAAGTTGTTTTGTATATGTCAGAACGCTTTGATTTGTAGAAGTAGTTTACATGTTCATGTTTTTCCATTAATTCTCGAAGCTGAGTACCTTCATTCAGTAAATAATCGACAATACAAGCAACGGCGTATTGGGTATTCAATGATATAGAAGCTTTAACAGGATGCCAATCGAGAATTATGTTATTCCATTCAACTTGCATTCGATGTAGATCATCTAATTTGTTATCGTAATCCCACTGAATCTCGCGTTTGATCTCGCAACGTAACTGCGGAGAACGTTTAATACAGATACTTTGTACTGATTGTATGCTATCATACAATTTCATTTCGCAGCTCCAATAACTTTCTTCTAACCATAAGATTGGAAACATTTTTTCTGCTCTTCGACATGTATCTTGCAATAATTCACACGTTTCCTCTGCACGAGCCTTCTCGATCGTTCGCTGAAGTGCTTTCCGGAACTTCGGATCAACTACATTTTTACAATTTTCAGCAAAATAAGCATCATTTGTCAAAATAGTTTCAGTCACTCCGGTATTTTTCAATAAAATGACGTAGTAAACCGGCCAGCCGGCGTCGAGTAATCTAGTGATAATCTCCATGTTATTGTTAGAACAATCTTTCTGAAGCTTTTTGAAAATCATTTGTACTATATCTTCGCTCATCGTTTCACTATCTTCAATAACCAACTGCAAAGCATTTCTGTCGGATTCGTCGCAAATATCAAGACTTAAGCATTAAGCAGAATTTCGACAATTCTTTTATGCTTCTTCTCCATAGCAATGATCAGTGGAGTTTTCTTAAGATAATCTTGAGCGTTAACTTTGCTTCCGGATTTTATCAAATATTGCGTTATGTCTACGTTGTTGCTTTCTGCCGTATAGTGGAGCAAGCTGTTTCCAAATTCATCAGACACATTCAATAGACTAGACTTTTTTATCATATCCTTTACTTTGTTTTTCTTTCGGTTTTCTTTTATTAAAATCAACAGGTTGGCATCGAAACTCGCTTCAATTTCTAAATTGTCAAACTGAAACGTAAATTTATTTCATTAAAAATGATTTAATACAGTACCGCGATAAGTAATGAGATATTTTTAAGTGGTTCTTCAAGGCATGGAACATGGTTGTTTGAATAATAAAAAACTAGATAATTTTAATTTATATTATTAAAAAATGTTATTAAAGGAAGATTTGACATTTGACTGAAAGTAAAACAATTAGCATATGTACTAACAATGATTTGAACACAATCATGCTTCAATATTCCTCGGCGATTAAAATTAACGCGCATTAAACACTAGTACGCAAATAAACTAAATCCCAGTTCACGGTAGCTTTGATATAAAAGCTTTTGTTTTATTAACAGTCAATTGAATTCGCAAATTCAGTTGAAATCCATGCAATTCAACTCACCATTCCTACAGAATATATTGCAGCGACGACAGATGAAAATAAGTAGTCACGGTCAATGTATGCTGCGCCATGTATTGCGAATATACCTACGAGCCCGAATATACCTTATTATACCTACAAGCTGGTGGTGACCTCTTTTAGAGTATTATGACTCTATTCTGTCATATTATCTGCAGGTAATATACTAACTTTTCTCTTTCAAAGTCAATTTTGTTGTAAAATGTATATTTTTTTTTAATTTCCTGTATGACTTGGATGATTCCTGTTTCAATCAGATATAAGATTTATAACATCTTTTATTGGATAATATTTTCGTAAACAGAATTGTTACTTTTCTACTATGCAAATAACAACCTATGTTGCGTGGACAGACGCAATTCGATTTCAGTTTAATAATTATCAAGGCTCGAGTGCAGTTTTACTAGGGTCTCTATATTTTAAGAGAAATTAGATGAAAAAATGTTGTATTCACTTCAAAAAAAATCAAACCAATATCTATTGTAGTTTAATCGATTGGTTAACACCAATGCCGTAATTAGTAATTTACTGTTGTAGTTTTCCAGATTTAAAAATAATAATTTTAATGAAATTTTTTCATTAAATAAAGTATACAATATCGAAGAAATTGGATTGTAGATTAGAAAAAAATTGTTTTCAGTGACAATCACATTTCATCGACTACTCGATAATCTGTCAAGGTTTTCTCACAGATAAGTTTGATTGGATTGAAAAGGAGCACGCTCCGAACTATATAATATAAGAGTAGGTCTGGGCAGCAAATCAATGCATCGAAATACTGAAGCGCTGAACATAAACTCGGAGACCAGCTGGTCCACTGAGAGTATTTTCGACGGAATCATATCACTTTTGCGTAAGTACCCTGTCTCTCAGACCTAAGGCTAATACTGGTTAGAACCCAACCAAATCGATGCTTCTGTGCGCTTGCTAAGTCGAACAATTCCGGCTTCAAAGTGTTCCAGCCTGCTGATCTAGCTGGGCTCATTGTTGCTTCATTGCTTTGTTGATAGTTGGTGAAAACTAAATTTTAATAAATGATTGGTGATTCAATGACCTACTTGAAAATTATATAGTATAGGACTATTGATAAATTATGCAACAAAATAAATGCATATTTCAATAAATAATTGGTTTTATTTTGAAATATTTTTACAGTTATTAAGTACATTTCGAATTTTTTTTATCAATCGAAATTTTAGGCTTCTGCAAAGGCTCGGCTCGGCTCGGCTCGGGCTCGAAGGTAAAACCTCGAGCTGGCTCGAACGTAGCTCGAAGCTCCGAGCCCACCCGAGCTTTCCGAGCAGCTCGGGCTTTCGAGCTTTAGAGCGGCTCGAGATTTTAAGCTCTCAAATTATTTTACGCATAGAGTCTATAAATTTGTGTTAAAAAGCCGGATTTACTTAAATTTCCAAGTTTTCTAACTATTCGAATTATGTTACCCATTGCTACTAAGGTAAAATTGAAATTTATGTGTGTCTAGTTTGGGAAAACTTCCGAGAAAATTTTTTTCTTCTCTATGCTTATTTCGATGCTCAGTCGATATGTAGCAGACAAAAATCTCGAAAAATTCGAGAGCTTGAAGGGTCGAGCTGGCTCAGAGCTCGAGCCCCGGAGCTTCGAGCTGAGCTCGAGCTAGCTCGGGCTCGGCTCGACTCGGCTCGGCCGAGCTAAAGCTCGAGCCGCTTGAGCTTTTCGAGCTTTTGCAGAAGCCTAAGAAATTTATTTATCGTTAGTTCTCGAACTTGAGTGGTTACATAGCCCTCTATGACCTCGTAAGGTTCCACGATTTCCAATTGTCCTGGGACTCCCGGAATTCCACAATGTCGATAAACGTATTGCTTCAGGAACAGCTTGTCATCGGGTTCGCGTGTACCAGCAACGAGATCGAAGGTCGGATCCTCAAATGGTTTGGGACAATAGACGCTGGCTGACAAGAAAACCAAGTTGACTATTATAGGAAAATTGTGATTTAAAAAAAGCCATTTTGATTTATAGTTCTACAAAAGGACTTGACTGTGACTAATTAGACGTTGAGACGAGCTTTCACGTATAACCACGATTAATGTGTAATCTTATCGAGTTTAATGATAAATGTAGTGCTATCAGAAATATTAATTTGAGTGATTGATTCCAAGTCTTCATAACTTGAAGTATGTTATATAGGAGCGAACAAGTTTTGTTTCTTATTTTTCATCTTATCAAGATAAGTCGTATGTGAAAATGCATCCGTCATCAATAAACTAAGGTGCGCAATAAACGAATCAGTCGCATTTCAGCCTTTCTTGCTACAATTACTGCGCATTGCGTTTCTAAAAAATGGCATTGTTCAAAGCGTTAATTCTCTTGTTTTCTGTGTTGGCCATGGCCACTACCAAATCTTCACCTGTTAATATTTTTGAGGATCTATCGGATAACACTGCAATCAGATTGAATCGGATCGAAACTGATAGCAACGATCCGACATTCGAAGAGATTGTCCACGCAGATCCTGACTATTCTAGCGGAACAGTCACTGTAGACAGGACTTTTACAGCCCCAAGAGGCTACATAATATCGGTTGTACAAATATACAAACTAACGCCCGAAACACTATCCGCTACCTTTAGATTTCTAGGCTGGGGACCAGGAAAGAAAACCGCTAACTTTAAGTTCATTAGTGGCTTTAATAAAGGTTTCACTTTCAAAGTTTTAGTATGGATCGTAAAAGGTTGAATCGCCTAATCTTACGTGAACTGATGATTGCCGAAAGATACATGGCAAATTAATAATAAAAATAATTAAAAACCATATATTGTTTTTTTTTCTTCAATTGGTTGTACAACGTGTGTATACTTTAATAAAAATGAATCATTTTTATGACAAAAATAATGTGTTCATTGCTTAATTTAGTCCATAAACTTTGCGTTACATCAGATATGAAAATACATACAGATAAGCTAGAGGGGTGCTCATACTTATCCACTTTCTTTTTAATATATCAGCTTAATCAGATTTTATATAATGGCAGATCGTATCGAACAAATGTACGACTCAATCTAATGACTTTTTCCGGGCGTCCACGTTATCTTCAACGAATGAAAATAAGCCTCAAGATATAGTGTTTTTCACATCATATTTCAATGCGATAATATGAGTATAATGTAATCACTTAAAAATTATATCATATTCCGAATTAGATATAAGATTAGCGGAATATTAATAAGCCCGTACATAAAAGCTCGCTCAATTTGCAAACCCGTCACAATTTTTTCGCAGAAAATGTTATGATATTACTATTATTTATTGATTTTACAATTGTTGCTAAAATAATGTCGAATAAAATGATTTCTTCTTTGCTGAACTTACACAATAATTCAATGATGTGTTTTAACGAATTGGATTCAAATTCAAAATTGCTCCCGTATCTCGCAGTGATTTAAACAATATACCCTGGATAACGGGAAGTCAGTTATATTTATGAATAAGCGGGATCGGAATTCGAGTTCAAAGATACTGAAAAATAAAATTCATTACTCAAACAAATGTTTTTGATAGCGATTATAAAGTTTATTATGCTTTTATAGTTCTACAATATTTACTTAATAATTCATTAAGTGTATAATTACAATGAAAGCTTGTAATAAATTCTGTAAATCTTGTTGTACTCTGTACTATTTGCTTTATACATTATTTACAGTCTTATTGATTTTCATTTAAGCTGAAAACATTGATCAAACTTATGTTTCATCATTATTTTATCGGAATTTCAGGTTGAATCAATTTTTGTTAGTCTTAATTCTAGTAGCGACCGGCTAACGACCAGTTGGCAACCGACTATCGACCATATACGGTCGGTGTTTGTTGGCCAGGGTTGTCAATTAAAATAACTGTGAAATTTATGTCACCTTTTAAATTTATCTTTTGAATTAAATCGCAATCTACAAATCGAGTATACATCGTGGTGATAATCAACCGCGATTTGCTGATCATTTAGTTTTCTTTGTAGCTTTATATTTATATTTACAGCAGAACCGCTCATTTTCGATTTTCTCATGTATGTGAGTTTTCCCTATGTCCTATAGAGCGCAAATGCGGGAAACGGTAGATGTTAATTAAAAATAGCGATCTACTGTAGAAGCTTATGTTGTATCCTAGCAAATAAATCAATTTAGAGTTCAAACTAATCTCAATTATTCAAAAACATCATGAATGTTTTGATCTTTTCTACTCTGTTGGGCGCTCATACTTTTGGAAATACACAAGATACACGAAAAATTATTAGTTGATAATTTTGTTTAACCTTTCTCTTATAAAACTAAGATCGATGGTGTAAAGATACATAATGACTGGTCCAAAGAAATCAATTGCAAAAATATAAATGCTAAAAATTGCTGGTTACAAACTTTCTTTCCAGCACTGTACATTACAGTCGTAATTGGCAGTTTCACAATGACACATAACGTCGAAGTATAAAGAATTTTCATCGCACTGTACCAAGGTTAGGACACTGAAACGCCTGGCACCAATAACATCAAAGTTGCGAATCAAGCACGAATCCAGCTCAACATTAAAACAAAGTTCAAATTAGTGATGAATATCTATGAAATTCACTATTTTTCTATCAGTAAAAAATGACTCGTTTTACTTGGTCTTTGGTCTTACGATTCCAAGAGAAAATACTTTATTAGAAAAATTAATTTCATATTAGTCTTTTAATTAATTAATCGAAAATATCATTATGTTCAGTTGAAAAAAAGACCTACTGTACCCTTGACGTGTTGTTCATATGATACTTCTATTTTCTTATAATTCGTTAGTGATTTTTTTCTCTAGCTTCTGTATACTCTATGTAACGAAGTGCAGTTCAAGGCTGTAGTTATTTTCTAAATGCATATTATAGGATAATTTTAAACATGAAGTAGATAACATTAGGTTAGAAGAATATAACTTTTACTTGTAATTTTGCATTATAGCATTAGCTACAGTGCAATGTCAAACCTGACAGACTAAAGTCTGTAGTTGCAAATCCAACCTAAGCTCGATAAGACGTTAAGACGATGGTCAAGTCAGTCATGGATATCTATGATAGTCGATATTTTGTCATCAATAAAAATTTACTTATTGTTCTTGGCCTTTGGCCTTATGATAATCGCAAAAAATATTTTATTCGAACTTTTCATTTAATTCTACTCTTTATTTTATCCATACCGCAGGTAAAAGTTTATTTTACGAAATTTCCTATGAGAATAACGTTAATAATTAAATAATCAAATTCTTTTTCTTTAAAGTTCATCAGTATACAAGTACATCACTCGAATTTTGAGCGTCTTATGGAAAACATCTATTTTGCAACAACAAATTCCATGGTATTCGTTAAATTATTGTCGTTGGGCTTGGCAGAAAAACAAGTATATTTTTTTGTATAAAATGTAATTTAAAAATGTCGGTATAAGGTACAATTCTTACAAGTCCATGTGTTGCAGTTGAAAATAATATTTGATAGAATTGCAGAAACTTGGCAGACTGTCGTTGATGAAAGTGAAATTCAGATACTTCGCGAATATTCTGAAAGAGGCCGGACTTTGACACTGATTAATTTAAGTAATTTTAACTAATGTCCCGATTTTTCTATTTATAACATTGTTCTTAATAATTCTAAAATATTTTCACTTTCTTTTTCTAGTCTTTTACTTTATGAATTTTATATTTTTTATTCCTGCACCGCTCATTCCTGTGATCTTGAACATGCTGAATCCACAAATGGAGCCACTACCTTACATTTATGTAATGAATGGAGAATTTTTGTTGAAAGACAGAGATGCGTATTATTACAATATATACCTTTGGGACACATTAAACATTTTCATGATCGTATATATTGTTGCGACTACTGCCGCAGTTTATACTGCTTGTATTTATCATTACTTAGGACTATTGATGATCATAAGGTAATGTTCATTAGATTAATATTTTTTTTTTGTCAATTGCTTCATACTTTTCATAATTATAATAAAAACGATTCTAGACATCGCATTAAAAGACATGGTTTAGTGATCAATGGTTCTTCATTAAATTCGACAGACTCCGATTACGAGCAGATTGTAAAAACTGTTGAATTTCATCAACAGATTCTACAGTTACGTTTTGTAAAAAGATTGTGATATGATTAGTTGGATATCAATCGTTATTTGTATGTACTATTGAAATTTAAATTACTACAATACTTTTTCAGCGGTACTAAAGCTCTTCAAGCTTCATACTCAATTTATTGTTTATATATGTTGAGCATCTCTGTTATCATGATACCTATTACGTGTAATCTAGTAAGTTTAAGATTTATACTAAAACTCACTTGATCTGCTTTATGCAGTAACTTATTGACTAATGTCATTATTTGATGACGTTTCCAGCTACTCTTTGATATAAACGACCTAGTACGAATAATTCATTTTAGTGTTACTTTTTCTGGGTCGTCTTTCATATTATTCAATCTTTGCTGGCCTGGACAGCAACTATCGGATTATAGTACGAACCTTTTTCAAGATGCGTAAGTGTTTCCAGTGAAATAATGTTTTAAATACATGTTATGTGCACACTTGTATTAAATTTATTTTATACGGTATACAGTTACTGCAACGAATGGTACAAAAGTTCAGCCAGGTCGAATAAAATTCTTACACTTTTCATGCTTCGATGTTTGACGGCTTGTGAAATATCTGCAGGAGGATTATTTACGATGAATTTTGAAACGTTCTTCTCGGTATGTTCCTCACTTGCTAATACAAACCGTAGTTATTTTTTAGACTTTTTTGACTGTCATAAACCTCTTCTTATTTCCTAGGTAATGAAAACTGCAGTATCGTACGTTACTGTTCTAGCATCACTTCGATGAAGATTGATTAGTTTTGCTGTAGAAGCTTATGTTGTATCCTAGTAAATAAATCAATTTAGAGTTCAAACTAATCTCAATTATTCAAAATCATCATGAATGTTTTGATCTTTTCTACTCTGTTGGGCGCTCACACTTTTGAAAATTCACAAGATATAAGAAAAATGATAAGGTGATAATTTTGTTTAACCTTTCTCTTATAAAACTAAGATCGATGGTGTAAAGATACATAATGACTGGTCCAAAGAAATCAATTGCAAAAATAGAAATGCAAAAAATTGCTGGTTACAAACTTTCTTTCCAGCGCTATACATTCGGTCGTACTTGACAGTTTTGGAATGACACATAATGTCAGAGTATATAATTCAATACACATAAAGTGTCACGATTCTGCTGGCTATAGGAAAATCACAGCTGTGATGGGTACAATTAGTAAATCATCGTGCATCGCTGCTGTGGAAACGTGTCGTGGTGCATGAAATCAGTACACGCTTCGCTGGCTCCGACGCCTATCTCTAGCGTGAAAATTCACTCGATAGCGCTCGGACACCAGCGATTTGTTGATAATTAATTAACAAATTGATTCCAAGATCATTTCCAATTAAAAACTAGGGTATTTTTATTTATCTGCGCATCTAAATAAAATCTTGTCTCTAATCTTTTTAAAGTATTTATTTGCAGTTTTTACAAACATTGTAAAAAGTATTCTTATCTTGCAAATTTATTATATAATTTTACATTTCACTACTCAAGCTTCACCATGAACGCTTAAAACTGCCATTCCAAGCAAGAGAACGCTATAAATAAAAAGCATAGCTAAACGTATAGTCGCGAAGAACGTCACGTATGTGTACTGTCGTTGACAAAAAACATTTCATCACCAATGTCTGAATTTCCAGGTATGAAGTTTTTGATGCTGTCTGCTCAAGAAGGATACCGTGCATTTGCAGAAAATGCTAAGCTTTTGTATTTAAAAAATGCGGAAAACTAGCCATTGAGATCGATTTTGCGCTTTGAAATTCGTATTAGAAGGCATTATTTAAGTAATTAAGTACTTAAAGAAATATTTTGATAGTGTTTATAAAGATAAATTTATTGTATTATACAACCAAACAATTTGTACATTTGCAAAAAATAATTATTTTTCTGTTTTTTTTTCGATACGTCTGTTTCTGTTTTTTTTTTTTCCGGACAAAGAGTCTGAAAAGCTTGAAAATAATGAAAAAATATTATAATGGAACTAATAAAAGATTTTGTAAATCTTTTTCATCAAGGTAACTAACAATTTTATCAGTAATCAGCGGATGCCGATAATAGTCTGTCTTGATGATTTGGCAAAAATGACACGCCGCTTCCTTTCGCAATTTCAGTAGTTGAACAGCCTTAGAGTATCGTTTTTGTAATATTGTATTGAAATAATCTAGTTTTGTTTTCCACTTATCGTTAAATCGCTCTATAATCGGAGCCAGCTCTTGATTGCGCGCATACCGCTCAAACTCAGAATCGCCCATTTTCAACAAATCGAGCAGCGTCACTGATCTATACATTTCGACAACAAGTTGCGTTGTACAAAAGTTGTAATAATCATCAAAAGTGGGGTGCGCGTGAATTTTTTGATAAATAAATTCGTCAATGTGCACTTCCAATGCTGTCTGCAAGGCTACGTGCGCAAGCAAGAGTTCGCCAACGGGCGTACGTGCCTCGTTGGCCTCAACAAGATCGAAAACGGTTGGTAGACCGGTATTCACCCGTAGTGCAACATCTGCGCCGTGTTCTAAGAGAAGCTGGCACGCCTTACGTTGGGTTTGAAATCTCGAGCAATAATCAACGCATCGATATAAAGACGAATATCCGTTGATAGTTACAGCATTAACGTCAGCCCCTCTATCAAGTAAAAATTCAATCGCAACTAAATTACCGTGAAATCCAGCAATCCACAATGGTGTTTCTCCTGAAATGTTGTGAGAATCGATGTAATCGACGTCGAAGGTAAGTCCCTTGACATGTCCTACGAATGTTTCAAATACATCTGGATTGTAATTCGATACTAAATTATGTAAAAGGAAATTATTTCCTCGCTTGTTATTGAGATGCTGCGCCAGATTAGCTTGCAACAAGATTTCTATCACTTCTCTACTTCCAATGCTCAATAAGTGATTCACTTGAGACCAGCTTGAAGTACCGTCTGTGGTAACCAGTGCGGCTCCTCGATCGATCAACAATTTTACCATTTCGACTTGTTCGTCCTCTAGTTTTCCATTTTTCAATAAATCTTGAACTATATAAAGCGGCGTTCGATGATGCTCGTCCTCTATACTTGGATCGGCATTGTTGTCCAAAAGGAGCTTCACATATTTGATGCCCAGCCACATTACAGCCACGTGCAAAGCCGTACGGCCACTGATGGGTTCGCTGTATGGCTCACGAGCATCGACTTCACAGCCAAGATTCAACATCATTTTAGCAACTTCAAAATTTTCTAATAATAAAGCTGAATACAACGGACATCCAGCGGCGAACAATTTATTTGCAATCACCTCACTGTTACCGAGACATTGGCTTTTAACTTTTAACAGGACCATTTCCAAACGCGGTCTTTTACAACAGTGAACCTCGAAGTACCAATTTAATGCATTTTTACCCGAATTATCAGAAATGAAAAGGTTGGCGTTCGCTTCGAGTAAAATTTCGGCAGATCCTCTGTTGCGTTTTTCAAGAGCTATTATCAATGCTGTTTTTCCATCATTATTTTGAACGTCTATTTGGCTTCCAGACACTAACAAATATTGTATTATGCCGATATTTTGATACTCGGCAGCGATATGAAGTAAAGTGTTACCGTAACTATCGCGCGAATTCCCAATATTTAAAGCTGCCAAAATCGGAATTACTTTTTTAGACGGTTTTGCGATAAGTGACCAAAGATGGTGAAAATTTGTCTTGCCTTTATCATCTTTCACCTGAAATAACGATTTTAATTGTTAATGAAAATAGGCATAATAAAATCATATTAATTTTAGACATTTTTAAAACTCAAATGATATAAAAATGTAATTTTTAGATAAACACTTATTAGGCTTGCTGAAAATATTAATGAAGATGACTTACAATCGTTTGAAATGAATTTTGCTCCATTGCGTACTATTTATACACAGCAATTACGAACAGTTTGGAATTGGATTGGATGTGTGTTTACAAGGATTGTTTCAATTCGATCGGCATCCATTGGGCTTTGGAGGTTAGATTTTTTGAATATTTATTTGGACTGAAAAGTACGAGTTGATAATAGAACATTAAAGATATTAACATCAAATAAATATAAATCAGTGAAAAGTAAATACCATAAAACCAAATGTTCATTTGATCAATGTCCGAAGAACAGAAAGTAATCTGTGTTGTGATATCGAACTTCTTGTGTGATAATTGACTACAATGAGCCAGTCATGAGATTACACGATTACGTGATTATTCATTCAAGAGCAGTGCCAGAATTTACTGGTCTCAAAGTATTTGTCTAATGTGCACTAAATTAAGTAATATAATATGCAGCTGAAGCTCACTGACACAGGCCACTCACTTGCTTATTGTCGCCTCCCCGGTCGCAAAAGGGACTCTACAACTCTACATACTTCTGGTCCCAAAAGACCATTAATAGAGATATTACAGAATATCTCTATATGCAAAAGATTCCTATCGTGCTTCTCAAATTGATTGCTAGGTGGCAGAAGTAATGTAGCTTCAAATAGCGCTTTGTTTTTTAATCTGGAGCGACTTACACGCCAACCTTGCAAATCAAGAATTTGTTTACAGCAGTGACTGCAAAATGGGTGTTGTTTGAATATTTCGTAAGATTTTTTCACATTCATGTTTGTATAAATTCGAAAAAAATACTTTCTTATTGATATGATTGCGTTATTAAGAGATAACTTTGTTCAAACCATTTTGTACATTGCTAAATATTTACGGGTTCGGCAGAGCTTTAAAATATCGATCCTTGCTGTATACACAAGTGTTTAATCGTTCTAAACAAATGAAATCGACAAATATATAAATATTCTTCTTCTTGAAATTTATTCTGCACATTAGGCAAAAACTAAATATAATTCTAGTCCAAGTCAACATCACGAGTAAATTATTATAATTAAAATCTATTCAATTCGTTATTTTATAAGGTTTCGATCTTAAAACTGGGCAGAGTTTGGCGCCAAGCGCCGGTAGCTCACTTGCGCGCGCATGGGTGTGTGTGTGCCAATGGCGCGAAGCACGGCTATTGGCCATTGAGCCATATTGCGCACCGGGCCACCGGGTATTCGCGTTGGTATATGTTGGGGCGCGGAAAGGGGTGGGGAGCGAGTGAGAGAGAAAATCAACCTCCTCTCTCTCTTGGCGCGCTCCTCGCGGGCCCATCTCCGTCTCTGTCGCACTTGCGGCGCCAGTATAGTAGGCGCTTATAGCGCGGCTCCACACGCAACCGAGAGGAAAACGTACGTTCGAACGTTTGCCGCGTCTTCTCTGCGATACCGTCGAGCACCGAGTGATACATCAACGTTACTTCAGCACGGTAAATCCTGGACGAGCGACGAGGAAGAGCTGTCGAGACAAAGTCCCGAGTGTGTGTCTTACCGCGTCTCTCAAAATGGCGCGGCAGCCGCCGTTGCCGCTGCTCAGCAACTTTAAGGTTATAACGATAAGCTTGCAGTAGAATCGACGTCGAACGCAAGCAGGATCTTGCGAAAGTTTTGATCGTCGTCGAGCCGGCGATTTGCGGAAGGTGGTGTGGTGTGCTTGTGCGAGCGACGGTCAAGTGGACACAGTGCATGCAAGTTATGAGGACGGCGGAATGCCCGCAGGCGGTAACAGTCGTTTCCGCGGTTACCCAGCGCGGATGTCCGAGCGCCAGCAGCTCGCGCTCCTTCTGCAAATGACTTCCCAAGAAATTACACCAGGTAAATCTATCGCTCAATTTTCGCATTCTTCCGCTACCCCGCGGGTGCATTTTTTTTTGATCGTCGATGCGCTTATTGCGCGCGATTTCTTTTTCTTTCGCACGACCACACAGATCTCCCCCCACTCCTCCATCCACCCGCTCTCCACCAACAACTAGCGCGCGCTCCTTCGATCCGACACTCGCTATCCTTGTCGCACGCGTGCAACTCATATGCACCGCGTGTGCACGCCGACGAGAACCAAAACAAACATTAGATCTGTTGTTGTTGTTTTGGTTGTAGTTTACCTGGAACTCGTCGATATAGGTTGTTTACGATTTTTACTGGGAAATTATGTAGGTCAGTAACTTTTTTCAGCGGGTTTCGCGTTTCATGAATGAATGAATTTATTTCAAAGTTTTATTTCTTTCAGTAATTAATTTGATAATCCTTACAACTGACGTTATTTTTCTAATTCTTTGCTTTTATGATGTATGTAATGAAAGAGAGTAACGTGTCTTGCCGGGCTGCATAAAAATATTTTGTCGACACTTAAATGAGAAACACGATCCCCTATCAACTGATAAATCATTTATAGAGTTTTTGAATTGATCAATAATTTTTTAAAGTATACGAATAAAGCGTTATAGGGCTTATTATTAACAATTCCTTGGAAATTTTATTTCAGGTCAATCATCAAGCAGATCTGAAAGTACACTTCCTTCAAGCAATGCAAGATCTTCACCCCTGCACCAGAAAAGTTCAAAAAGCCGATGGTCTAACAAAAATGCCGATTTATTAGATGTAAGCAATTCATACAACCGACAGGATGACAGGTTGCGTCTAAATGGTTGCGATTCGAAGGAACGGAATGGTGAGTTGTGTTGAGGAGCTTTACATACCTTTACCTTCACAACGATGTCGTACGATTGAAAAAAAAATTTTTTTTAAAGTCAAACACTAATTTTATTGAACTTTTTTGAGCTTTTATAAATCTTAAAACTAACCTTACAAAATTTTATATTATGCTGGGTGGTTAGAAAATCATTGTTTTGTCATTCACGAGCTACAGAATTTCTTTTGTTTTAAAACTTTCTGAAGCAATCAATTTTTGTTTTTAGTTTCTATGCACACATTACCAACTTTTCATAATTCACACCACCCAGCTTAATTTTTTACAAATATAAAAAAAAAGTACTGCAATAAAAACCTTTCAATTTCATTAATTATTGATATACAGATAAATCTGCTCCAAAATAGATTTCAGAGCAGTCATTCTTGTCTTGGAAAATCGATCAATAGTATATTAATTTCTTATCACCACGATTATTACTGACCAGCTTCGTATATTCAACTGAAAATCAAACCTCCATTGTTTTCGTTAAACAAAAATGCCGACAAATCTCGCTCAACGTAATCCTTTCCCTTACATTTGCTAATTAATCCTTCAAAACTCAGAATCAGTTGCTCCATAACCCATCGCTAACAAGCCAAAATATCTCCTATCCCAACGCACTCTCGCCTCATTAAACTTTGGCGCCTTGCCTCGCGTGCAGAGATCCTCTCGATTAAAAGTCATTCCCGTCAACATACGCTGGGTGTTTGTGCATACTGCATATATAAAGCAGACCGCATAATCACACGCAAAATGGCGCTGTCGGCGTCTGTCCGCCAGATGCCGTTTGGCTCGTATCTTACACACACAGACAGACAGACACATTTATACACTAGAGATATATATTATAGCCAGTTGGATATATATCATTTGCTAAAAAAGCTTTTAGCAAACGACGACGACGACAGTAGTCAGTGCAGTGATAAATTGTAATTGCGTTTTTTCGCGCGCTTGTGCTTTTTTTTTGTTTTTCTTGCAACACGCAGAGTTCGCGGGTTCGAGTTCGCCGGACGAGCTGCAGGTGAGGACTGCGAGCCCCGTGGCCGCGGAGTCGCCAGCCGAGTGCGCTGCCGAGGAGTTGCCCTCCGATGAAATGCGCAGGACACCGCCACAAAACAAAGGTATCAGTATACATGCAACTTGTCGTCTAAATATCTCTCTCGGCTCGACGTATCGTCTTCGCCCAAAGCTTCTTCTTCTTCTTCTCCCCCCACCTGCCTCCCCGTGGAAAATAAAAGGAGGGTCGAGACGGAAATTTTTTTTTTTTCAATTAGCCGGTCGGTCGCTTCGCCTGGCTAAGTACAAGAGAGACGAGAGAGAGAGAGAAAGAAAGAGAGGAGGAGGAGGGACGCGCGGAGAGGTAGAGGGGGCATGTGTCGTCTCAAGAGAGTGCGTACGTAGGCAGGAGGCAGTCAGTTAGTCGCCTCGCGGACTTTGTTCACAACTCTCAACTCTCAACTATATACGAGCACGTCAGCTTTCGATAAAGTTTACTCTCGTGTCTCGCCGAATAAAAAAAAAAAATATATACACACGCCTTTATCGCAATTTTTTTTTTTCATTTCGATTATCGACATGTAAATGCTATCTCTCTTGAACACCCGAGTCAATCGCATAGTATATATACACGGTGTGTGCAATCCCCCCTTGCGCGCGCTCGAGTCAGCAGTGCGTTGGCCTCGTCTCTCTCTCCCTCTCGGTGTATTATATACCGGGTGACGCTGAAAACGAAGCGAAGCGCAGGCGTGCATTGAACTTGATATATAAAACGTTGCAGTGGACAGACAAGGCTCGTCCTCACCACGCGTCACGCTCAGGCTCAACCAAGTGCGTGCCGGACGTGATGACTCGAAAAAGCAGCAGCAGCAGCAACCAGTGAATGCAACACCTCGTTCATCGTCTTCCTCGTCGATGGTAAGTATTTCAGTCAGCTTGTGTATACATACTTCACGTGACCCAAAGATAACACGGGATTCCACATGATATTGTGTGTTGACATGATGCAGATGGAGTCGTCGAGTCCAAGTGGTGCGTCGGGCACGCCAGCTGCCGAAGGTGCCGAGAGCAGTGGGGACGTTTACGAGTTCAAGAGCTCCAAGGAGGCTACGCCGGTACGTGGTGCTAGCACCTCGCCGAATCCCGACAAAGAGGGCAAAGACAAGGACAGAGAGACCAGGGACACCAATGCTGGCGCTGGCAACGCTGCTACAGGTTGGTTTGAGATTCTTTTAAAAAGAAAAAATTTTTTTTTTTTGTTATTTCGAATGTTTGTCTAATCGATAATTCCATCGATGATAAGCAGAGATAACAATTACGTTTGGCTGTTAACTCGCGCGGAAGTTTGATACGAGTACGTTGAAAATAACATCGGTCGTTTTATTTTTGGCTTTCAATGAATCATAACACACGGCTCGCGCGCTCTCTAAAGACCTGTTGACGGACTGCAACTGCGCCGACCTTGAGCAAAGTTTTGAAATCTTGCTTGCTCGAATAATACATATTTCAAAGTCGGAGGTGAATTTCGGTGTCTGGATGTTTTTCGTCGATATTTACAATGAACTTGTGAACATTCTAAGCTATGCTTCATAAATTAAGAAAAAAATATATATATATATATTTATAACTTTGCATTTTCGATTTCACAGGATCAACTGCTGGAGCAGGTGCAACCTCGTCATCGTCATCGACCGCTACCTCCACCACAATCACGTCTTCCAGCACGAGTAATCCACAAAATCCAAGCGGTGCAGTTTCAGCGGAATCTTTGGCAGCCTCGGTTGCAGCGGCAATGTCGGATGAGCCAATGACAGCGGCGTCACCGCAATCGTCGAGTTCGTCGACAACATCGTCGACGAAGCGTGCTTTCGAGGGCGAAGGTGGCCCAGGCGACGAGCAGGACGAGGAGGGCAGAAAGAGAAAGAAAAAGGATGCGACGGACGGCAACTCAAAAGAGGTCGGCAGCTCTAAAGGACAGGCTAGTAATAGGCAGACCGCGGGCAGGAATAACCCTGGTGTCGCTGAGAAAGTCAGTACCCCACAACACCGTTTGACAAGCTTCCGAGGGCTTCTTTCCAAAATGGGACTTTCAAATTCTACATTTTTTTATTCTTATTTTTTTTTGTCAAACGTGGAAAGTTTCATTCGTTTGGGTTTATTATCGATCGTGAAAAATACTTTTATTGAAATCGTTGTTGTTATCGATGCGACTCGCTCGTTTGCAATTTATATAATTCTAGCTCGATTAGTTTACAATCTACTTATTTATTTTTTTTTAATAGAAAATTTATCACTTCGGATTCAATTAACAATTGTAAAAAGACCCACTCTTATTTTGGAAAAAACCTTCTTACAATTGAATCGTTCATTACATCTTGAAGTAGTTAAAAATTGATGCTTTAGTGAAATCTAATTCTCGCATGCGTAAACAATAATCAATAATCGCTTGCAGTATAACTAGAAATCCCTGTATTTCGTAATTATATTACCGATGTAAAACCTACTTTTACCCGTCCGCCTTTCTCTACACATACCAAACGCCAAGTTTTTTTTTTTACCGAGTCGACTCACGTAGCCAAAGTAGAGCAGCAAATAAACGATTCAATTCCATATCGACCGTAGCAATGCAGTCTCAACTGATACCTATGTATTGTTCTTCCCAACAGAGTGCCAAATCCGGCAAGCAGACCTCCGCAGCAATCTCATCCAAGTCTGGCCAGAGCAGCAGCGAAAAGAGCCCGAGCGCTTTGAACGCCAACAGCCCAAAGCCTTCAACCACATCCACTGCGTCGAGTAGCAACACCAAAGGACCGACGCCATCAGCCGTAGAATCGGACGGCGAGGACGATCGTTCCAAGAGTTCCGACAGTGGTTCAGCGCCGAAAGTTCCACCCTTGAAGATCGTCATTCCGCAGAGCACGACGTCGGAGCAAGAGCAAGGCAATCGTAATGGGAAGAACACGTCGAATAGGAGTCACCAGTTGCCTTACGTCGTCGCCAGCTCCAACAGTAATGACTCGATGGACAAAGACCAGGGTGCGACTGGAGCTACGAGCGGCACGACCAGTCCATTGGATAACTCGGGTGCGGCAAGCAAAGGAGACGAGAAAAAGGACTTTAGTGGAGCTTTGGACAACGATTCGCGTTCGACGCACCATCAAAGAGTTTTGAGGAGTTCTAATCGATCTGGAAATGGTGGACAGCCTGGCAATGGAGCTTACTCCAATTCGTCTCCTCTGCCTTCGAACGCTGCGGACAGATCCAACAACTCATCACCACAACAACGTCATCACTCGCCTACTCCGGAATCCGGTGGAGCATCCGAGACTGGAAAGTCGGTGTCGACTGACTCGCCAGGACAAGGTTCGACGACAACAACGGCGACCAAGTCAAGCAGTACAGCGGAGAAATGCGAGAAAGTAGAAGTGAGGAAAGACCCAGAGCCATCGGAAAGTAGCACGAAGAAGGACAATAGCAGTAGCGAAACGTCTAATGCGTCGTCTCAGGCGCCGGTTGAATTGCACCCGAGAAAGAGGAAGATCAAGTCGAACAAGGAAACTCAGCAAACAACCGCTGCCGAAGTGAAGAGCGAGGCGCAAGAGACTACTAGCACGGGCTCTGAGATTCATCCGCACGATCAGCCAATCACAAACTGCTATCAATTGTTTTTGAACATTAGAAAACAGGTGGGTTATTCTTTGGTTTTTTTTCGATAAGAGATTTAAAAATTTAGTGTGACTAAATCGTTTACCAAAAGCATCAGTGTAATTAATGTCGCTTCATTTTTTATTTCAGATTGACAAAAGAAGAAAAAATTTGTTTCCCGTGCAGCCCAAGCCCCCACAAGGTTTCAAAGACTACTTAATGAATCGTTGCACATACGTGCTCGCAGGGACGAATAAAGAACCGCTGGTCTGTCCACCAAAAGAGCTTATTGGTGCCATAAGGGAGCTCTACATCGAGCAAGAGAAAGAGCGTTACAGATTGCGAATGCAGCACGTCGTCGAGAAGGAAAAACTAGTCTTATCGGTGGAGCAGGAGATACTCAGAGTACACGGCCGAGCAGCTCGAGCTCTCGCCAATCAGTCGCTTCCATTCTCTGTGTGCACCATCCTCAAGGACGAGGAAGTCTACAATGTCATTACACCCGAGCAAGAGGAAAAAGACCGAAATGCTAGAAGCCGATACAACGGCAGGTTGTTTCTCAGTTGGCTGCAGGACGTCGACGATAAGTGGGAAAAAATTAAGGTAACTTGCTAAATATCGTGACTATCTATAACGACTATGTACCCAAATTATCTTTCTCGGCAAACATCATTATGTTGCGTCGCGATAAGCTGGGTGAGATAAAATTACTCGATTGTAAACCGACTAGGCTTACCTTGCATAATCTAGTTTAAATAATGATTGAACAGGAAAATTTAGCCTACATAGATATGTACGTATATACGAGAGGAAAAATAGTTATAATTTATTTGTTTATTTCTTGATTTATAGGAAGGAATGTTGCTGAGGCATCATAACGAGGCAGAATCTTTGCACGCCGTTCAATTGATGGACTGGGAATGGAAAATGAAGGAGTTGGATGTCTGTGCGATGAACGATACACCTCAAATAGATGATCACCACGTACCCATGGTACACGTCTCCGATGACTTTGATCTATTGCCGGCTTAATGTACTTGGACTGAATTTTTATCTCGTTCTCGTTGCATTGCTCTTTAAATAACTTTTCAACACGTTATCTGTGATCTTTGCCGCGAATACATGAAGTGTGTATGATAGAGAATGCAAGCGTAGTTTTTTTTTTTTTTTTTTTGAGAACAAAAAAAAAAATTATTGAAAAACAGCGTTGCATTTCGGTTCTTTTTTTTTCCTCGAATCGTATATCCAAATGACTGAGAAATCATTTTAATGCATATTTTTTTAACGCCATTTTATTGCTTAAACGTGATAATCTTATGTGATTGAACGATGGTCATGTTAACAATTTTATTTTTTCGTTTCGTCGCTTGTAACGATTGTTTTGCGGTAAGCTGGGTAATTGTAAAATCGGTTCTCCTGTACCATTTCAATTTACAAACTTTACATTTGAATCAAATTCACCTTTACAGCTACCCTGCACTGAAGTTTCATAAAATGTACATATTTTGTAATTAGAAAAACCTCATTGTAACGTTTCATTAGAATGAAAAGCGAACCACGACAAGGATAATGTACAGTAATAATGATAATAAAAAATACTATGACTAGACATTGTTCGGCTTGTATTTCTTTTTTGGCTTAGGTTTTATGGTACCCCCTTGGAGATCCAATGGCTTGTCATATCCCATTATCCTTACATAATGCTTTTGATCTGGAAAGTCTTCGGCATCTAAAAACATAGGTTTACCCTTGATAGCACAAGTGGTGAACATTCCAAGTATTGTAGGTATAGTAACATCCTCAGGAGTGAATTCAACCTGAAAGGGAAAAAAATATTTCAATTATTAAGTCATTGAGCACATAAATCAAAAAAGTTGGTTCACTTCTGTTTACCTTTTTTTCTCTAACAAATATATTGTAAGTAATGGCTGTATATTTATCTTGAACAGGATCATATAAAACTCGAATTATGTATCTTTTTGTAACGTAGTGAAGCAAGACTGGAGTTGCAACTGCAAAAGCAGCTAATACTGCAAATGTTGGTATTGTCCACTTAGTGGCAATACCTCCCATGACTGCCTTCATGTAAATCATAGGCTGAACTCCTAAAGCAAGAAACGATGTAGACAGAGAAAAAAACTTGATGTTTCTAACTCTGGTGGCCAGCATTCCTTCGTAAACAATATCCTTTCCATCTGCAGTTTTTTTCACTTCAGAATGCTCAGTCTCACTTTTGCTCACATTAGTCTTTCTTTCTGCATCGCTCAATGTGGTATAATCTCGTCGCGAAGCAGTCGACAAAGTGAGCAACGCCTGAAATAAAAAAAAAACTTACCATCAATAATGTAAATTCTCGTGCATTTGTTTTCTCCATTTATGCAACAACAAATCCTAACCTTGCAGCCGTAATCATTATGTACATGTGACAATGATTCTAAACTAATCTTCAACGAGTTACACTTTGTGGCACCAATTCGGAGTCCTTGACCGAGGAAAGCCGCTCGAAAAACCAGAGCCATATCGTAAATTTTTCAGTCTTATCAGTTGAAATATCAGTTGAAAATCAGAAAAAAATACATGATCCGCGCGAGAAGAGTAAACCTTTGGTGCGGTATCCAAACACGCTGCGGCTGCACTATATAGCAGACGAGAAGTCGCGAGCGATACAAGATGATTCCAGATTCCGTTCGATCTGCCAATAAATAGACAAATCAAGAGTGCGGCTACAACGGCAAAAAACTTGTGCGGCAAACGCTAAGAATAACTCTTGGGACACGACACACACCGACAATCGAAGCATCGTTCGATACGATCCGAAACTCGTGCGCACATGGGCGGCGCGAAAAAGCTCGAAAAGTAGGAAGGGTGGAGGGGGGTGTAGGGGCGGAAGGGTGTGTGCGCACGCGTATGTGTATGAGTGTGTTAGTTAGTGTACGTGTATTCACGCGATATTGCGCACAGTAAGTATATCGGTTTGGCCGGGCGTTCGCGGCAGTTACTAGTTAGTAGTTCCACGACGGCGTCCACGCGCGCGAACCGACGGAGACAGAGAGAATTGTGTTACGATATTTTTCTTCCTGACAGTTATGGAAGAGCCGTTGTTCATGTGAATACGTAGCTCTGATCCGTAGTAGCTATTAATCCGTAGATAGCCCGCATATGACATATCGGCTTTTTCCAGTGCTCAGCCTATAGACAATTGGTGCACGAGAGGGTGGCGCGTCGTTGACTCATTGATTGCCGGATTTTCATGTGGGAGCGCACACGTTGACTAGTCACTACTAGCGCGAGTCAGAGTGAGCGATAGCTCCATAGCTGATTGTTTGATATTATTTATTGTCGGATAATTGTTGACAAGATGAAGCTGGAAGTGGAATACCTTTCTCAGGAGCATTTGTCGGGCTTCGAAAATTATAAAGTAAGTTTCTTCAGAATGTCTGATACTAGTTTCCTTCAATTATGATAAGCTTACACTAATCACCTCTTGTTTATCGTCTACAGTATAGTTCATTGGATACCAGTCCACTTAGCGTGTACATAATGCATCCTTTTTGGAACAAAGTTGTACAGGTAACTTGACAACCTTCAATTATTTGTCTTATATGGACATAGTAATTTTTCATTTGCTTCATTGTTTGCAGCTCTGTCCAAGATGGGTCGCTCCAAATTTACTGACATTCACAGGCTTCCTATTCACAGTGTGGAATTTTATCATGTTTTCGTTCTACGATTATTATTACTATGCCTCAAGTGATGATCATCCCGAATATCCCAATATCCCAAGGTGGGTTTTTGCTGCTGGAGCATTCAATGTTTTTATGGCTTATACTCTTGGTGAGTTGTCTAAACAAATTTTATAAAACGTCAACGTAAATTGAAATGCACTAAAGGGGATATACGCTGGATTTTGCAGATGGAATTGATGGTAAACAGGCGAGGAGAACACAATCGTCTGGTCCACTGGGAGAACTGTTTGATCATGGCTTAGATAGTTGGACTGCTGTCTACATTACCTGCTGTATGTTTTCTGTTTTTGGTCGAACAGAACACAGTGTGTCTCCTCTGAGGATGTACTTCATCTTGTGGAATGTGTTTATTAACTTTCATCTAAGTCACTGGGAGAAATATAACACAGGAGTGCTATTTTTGCCTTGGAGCTACGATGCCTCAATGTTAGGAACTATAATTGTCTTTATAATCTCATACATTGGAGGACATGAGTATTGGAAGTTTGATCTGCCTTGGGGAATTAATGCAGGTAGCATGTTTGAAACGTTCCTGTACTTTAATGCAATTGTGTCTAGTTTACCAGTTATACTTTGGAATGTTTATGTGTAAGTCAATAACTTTTGATGGTCACTTTTTCTTTGAATAACAATTTATAACGAATTTTTTAAATTGCAGATCCTATAGAGATGAAACTGGGAAAATGAGATCATTTTCTGAAGCTATAAGACCACTAGTACCATTAGCAGCTCTATTCACTATCTGTACTTTGTGGGTGATATACTCTCCAACTCAAATCATAGAGGCAGACCCAAGAATAGTTTTTTTTACTGTTGGAACTATGTATTCCAACATTTGTGTAAATATCCACTATTGCTACTTAATTTTCGTACTCAATGACCGATCCTAATTCAAAGTTATTTTATTGCAGTGTCGATTAATTGTAGCACAAATGAGTAACACAAGATGTGAAATATTTTCATGGATTCTTTTCTCTGCTGCTGGCACAGCATTGTTGGCATTCATTTTTCCTAGTTTAGATTTGAAGCTGATGTACTTATTGGCTGTCGGTGCTTTACTAGCTCACATACACTATGGCGCATGTGTCGTAAGTATCGCAAAAAAAGAAAGTTTGACTCTGCAGAACATTAATTCCAATACTCGACTGATTTAAAATATCGATCCATTTTGCAGGTGCGGCAGATGTGTCGTCATTTCCGAATCAATACGTTCAGAATAAAGAATCGTGCAGATTGACTACTTGCCGACAATACATGCTGAAAACGAAGGTAACGGGTGGTTAGTTGTTGTAAAGAGCTAAAACAAACTAAAAAAAATAACAATACAAGATAAAGATCTGACGAAATTTCACCGATACCAAGCGACAGAGATCATACTGCGCTGTAATTTTTTCATGTCCTGCATTAATTGGTAACTTGATGCTTTTTTTCTATTCAAAGACTAGATTAACTTCGAGAATTCCAAAGTCATTTGCAAAAATTCTCTTGCATTATCGTTGTCACAAGTACCTGTGAAATGTTGATTTGATAAGCCACCATAGTAAATCTAATCTCATTCTACTGTGATTGAAATTGTGATTGCTTAGAAAATGATCGCAGCATTGAGTGTTAGCACTATTGAAAAAAAAATGAAATCGATTGAATGAAATTGTTATTGAAAAAAAACACTTATGCTTACCTTGAACAACAAATAGTTCAAAATGACACAGGAAATTCGTTGCACCATAGCTTCAAGAATTATACCTATCCTCCCACTCAATAGATTTAGTTTGGTTGGCTCGTGTCTAGGATAACTGCACCTTCTTCGTTTTTGTCATGCATTGTCCCTCGGACGTGTGTTATAATATATATTTATATATAAATCTTGATTCCAATTGAGACTTTAGCCGTGTGTTGGCTGTACTTGATGTGCTAGTTGAAAACTAGTTGCGTGTGCGTGTGTTTAATTGAACTCAAACATCGAGTTCGTTCTTGCCTATTCGATCAACAATGTGCTTGTTTGCTTGCATATATATATCGTGTAATTTTTTTTTTTGATCGAACATCAATATCGTTGATGAGACAAAGTAAAACCTTATTTTAATGGGTGTAATTGAGCGAGTTTTAGATTTTTACGAATACATTAAGAAAGTGCTTTATTGTTATACTAAAGTACAATAATTCAAATGAGAAAATCAATTGTTGCGGGCGAAACAAAAAAAAACTTTTGTAGAAGAGAAATTTTTCAAATTTAATCTTTGTAATTTCACTTTGAACCAACACTACGCTAGAGAAAACGACAAATTTATACCATGTCTTTAGGAAAACAACTTCCTGGTGCAACGTATTATTGTACTCCCCCTAGTCACGTAAGATCATTCAAATGTTTTGTTTAGCATGCATTGGCTGTTTGAACTTATAATAATGATATTATAATTTGTTATGAAAATTGTCAAAAAGTAAATGCCTCCCTACAAATCCTCGACTTTGATTGAATCAAGCGAGGATTTGTAGATAACGTTTATTTTTATTTCTACTTTAGTTTTCGCATTACCAATACGTAAAACGTCGATATTACTTTCTTGGATTGTGTTCCGAGATTTATTTAGTCATGGTCGAAGAATTTTGATAAGATGCTTTTCCAAAGTTATTTTTTAAATAATCGCATTAACTTCCGACAATTATTGTGTATAATTTAAGAAAGTCACTCCCATCAGTAAAAAAAATAAATTACCGGGTTTCTATGTAATTATGAGCCTCGTATACATTAATTTTGCTTGTAATTAGCAACTGTCAAATAATAGCATTATTACGTAATTTTACGCTCTCAAAAAGAAAAAAAAACCAACAAAATATGTACAGGCTATTTGGCGCACATTGCGCCGTGTATTGTATATATATATATGAAAAAAATTGTAAAACTTTTTTTACATGTATAATATTTGCAACTTAGTAAGTGTCGAGATGTTCACACAGCCTTGTTGTGCTTGGTCAGCATCGACGAAATTTGAATGGTCGATGTTGAATAAATAATTGAGCTTGTACCAATGTATATTTAAAATATCAAACTTAGAAGTAAGATTATGGAGTTTTTCTTTTTTGATTGTTTTGTCAGTGTTGCCGGTACGATTTCACGCAATTTAAAGTAAAAGTAAAAAGATGTCAAATTATATAATTCCCATTGTATGCGAGGTACTTGATGGGCATTGTATTTTACCTCTCAATTTATTTTTGGCGATCGACAGATTACCGAAATAATTTGTTGTGAAACTACTACTTATCAAATTACAAGCTAGAAAAAAAATACATAATCAAAAAAGTGTCTTATGAAAAACGTTTATGTCACAAAAATATTGAAGTATATACATTTTACAAAATTGATAATTGTATTTACATTTCTTTTTTCGAGCGCTTAAGTTCTCTTCTACTAGATTTTTAATTATTAATAACAAAAATTAATTGTTGTGGAATTTATCCATAAAATCAGCTTTTATTTTAACACGCTCGTCTGCAGGAGGAAGTTCTGGAACAATTCCTTTCCATCTACGAGCCGATGAGATTGTCCACTATACGAAATCGATCACATTAGAATTATTCATCGAAATGTTAAGATATACTCCGTACGCATAATAATTCATACGCACCCAAAACTTTTTGCAGGCTTTGTAATTTTCAAAGTACACGCGACAAGCTTCTTCGTTAAAATTATTATCCTGCATACATTGGTTCGTCAAATTATGCTCCTGGAAAAGAATAACAATTAGAATTTTAATCGGTTTCGAAAATTAGCTTCTGTGCACGAAGGTTATTTACTTTCAGACAAGGATTGTTGTCTTCGGATTCGAGTTTTCCACTGAATTTTGATTGCGCAAGTTTTTTTTCCTCGCTCAATCGTCGTCGTTCCTCTCTCCTCTGCTCAGCATTCATACTATGATTATTCGTGAAAAAAAAAATTATTAAATTTGTATAGATTACTCTAACAAGTCAGCCTTATTAAAACTTTTTTTTTCAGTTCGACTGTACATACACATAAAGTTGTCGACAACATTGTAAATGAGAGCGCAGTAGTTAATGAAAAAACAGTTGTTTTTTTTTTTTGCATTGTATGCTGATAAAACTTAACAATTATTCGCGTGGAACGGCGCGAGGATTACCTCATTATTATTCATCAAAGCGACATACATGGACGAACGGACGTTATCTATGTTACTTGCATGCATAAACTGAAGGAAAAATTATTGGTTTTTTTTTTTTTTTTTTTTTTTTTTTTTTTTTTTTTTTTTTTTTTTTTTTTTTTTTGCTAGACGCCACAATTTAAGTCTATTAAAACACGTTAATCGATAACCGTGGTGTGAAGTTTTCTTTTTTCCAGTTGCAGTGCGCGATTCTTACGTAAACAACTGGTGCATCATGTCTTTTTTTTTTCTGAACGACAGTTTTTGAGCTTTTGCAAAAATGCATACGAAGATGATGTAGCACATTTTTTGTTGTTCGCTATAGCGATGTCAATTTGAAAAAGAAATACGTGCTAGTCACGTCAAGTTGACTTATGCGTCACTTCTTTAAACGTGATATTTCATTTAAGCATGCTCAAATTTAATGATTAAATTGGGAAAAAGTATGATGTACTGCAATTAAAGTCCATGAAAAAAAATAATTTCGCGATACCTGTATCGCACATATGTAAATAATTTGCTCCAATTCGGGAAATCAAAATGAATGGAAAATTTCAAGATTCAGATCACATGGAAGGAATGCTACGCACATCATCGTCTACGTCGTCGTCTGGTTTCAATAACTAGAGTGTAATCGAATAAAAATACACGAGTGAGCAAAGATAAACTGCGCACGGCGATCGCAAGCTCCGAATTGTGAACGCGAGTTGTAAACAAAGTGTATAAAAAGGCGGCTTTATCAGTTCTTCGCCGAGAAATATTTCATTCATTTATATGCGACTTCAATCGAAATTTACGTGAAAAATAATACCTACGTGAGAAAAGTAATTAGTCTTCCTTCGTTACAAAATGCGTATACTCGGTTGGTGTAAACAATAAGATGTAATGTTTCACAAGAAAAATAATACAATGTCCATGTTGGATGTACCAAATTTATGGAAAAAATATTTTCGATTATACCGAGAAAATATCAGCTGCCCAAACGTGCGTAAAATTCTTGAAGCTCGTGATTTTGGTACGCCTGACGTGATGTAAGAAGTCCAGTCCACGCATGCGTGTTCCATTCATTTGAATAATTTGTTGAATCACAATACGTCATTTATTGTCGACATTGTTTGCAATTTTTTACCGATTGGATAATCAATTCGGATTGCGTAATCGATTGCGTACCGTGCCAACTTCTAAATATAAATATATGACATAATTTGCATAAAAATCGTCTATCAAAATGAAAACAAAAGCTCGAAATAGTAGGATCAACATTTCATAATAATTCAAGAGTAAAGCCAATGAATTAATTTGTTATCAGTACAACAACTTTCTAAATTCGAATTCCGCGCCACGTCAGCGATTAAGATTTCTCTTGCACCAGGTGTAGGTAATCCAATGATAGCACTATATCTGTATATTTATCTACCTGGTGCACACAATCACACGTTGAACCACGAATTTCGCGCTACACCAGTGCACAAGTCATTTCAAAAAGTCACGTGACCCGCTCCAAAACATTCCAATTGGTCGAGAAGTTAATTTACAATCCAATCGCGATCGGTTCTCTCGCGTCGCGAGACATGTAGGTAAAACGTTACCTATACAGTATATACACACATACACACGTACGTAGTCGAGCTCGCGAGCGCGAGAGAGAGAGAGAGAGAGAGAGAGAGCGGAATGCACGTCGAAGTGGGAAAACCGTATGCGCTGCTGCCGAGGAAGTGAATAATGGAAGAGTCGTGAAGGGACTGCTCTTGCCATCCTCGTCCCAGCCGTGTGCGTGCGTGTGTGTGTATCTCTCTCGTCCCGTCAATTTAATCATCATCATCGCGTAAAAGTCAATATCATTTTAGCCTCGCGAACGCGCGTGCGACAAGTATAGTCGAAAAGTGCGTGAAAAGTGTCTCTGCGTGCGTGCGTATATGTGTGTTATAAGTGGTAGCTTTCGCTCGAGCGCGGAGATCGTCGTGCGCGAGGAGAAAACGGCGGTGGTGGCGGCCAACGGCTCGAGCAGGTGTCCGTGACGTCATGTCCAACATGCCAACACTCACTGCATCGAAATGCGGCTGTTTTGATTCACACTAGCCGAGCTTAAAGCGAGCGAGAACGAGAGACAGAAAGAGAGAGAGAGAGAGAGAGAGAGAGAGAGAGAGCGAACAAGGCTACTACTAAAACACACACAGTGCACACCACAACGGGGGAGTCACTATATTGACTCATGCATTGATTTGCGTTTCCACGCTTTTCATCTACAACCTCAAGCTTAGCACACACACACATCAAGATGTCCAAACATAAACTTCACCACCAGGTCAACAGCAGTGTCGTGGCTGTTAAGAGTAAGGTGAGTCAATCAACTCGCTTGCCCTTGCTCCAATTTCCAAATTGAAAATTACCTTCGTCTCAGTGACTCATTCACCTTTTTTTTCCTTCTGTTTCCGACAGTTCGATGCTGATATTATTAGGTTCTCCATCAACCGTAATGACTCCACCAGCTGCGAAGACTTCAGAAAATTGCTGGCTGAGAGACATGACATAGGCCCTGATTTGAAGTTTAACATTTGGTACACAGATCCTACAGATGGGGATCTGCTTCCTATTAATAATGATAATAACTTGGCAAGGGCAATAGTTGCTGCTAAGCCTCTTTTGAGAATTCTCATTCAGAGGCAAGGTATGTATACGTGTTTCTTCAGTTTTCACTGCATAAAGTGATACTAGTCGTTACAGTGTTATATTATTGATGTGTGATTTTGGAAATTGTAGGAGAAGGCTTGGAGGATATGAACGGAACCAGTACAATAAAGCATAAGCATAACTTGATATCCAGTATCTTAGGTGGAACACCTGGCAAGCCAAAACCACTTGCCATCTCGAATCCTCATGATTTCAGACAGGTCAGTTGATTTACAATTTTACACATACTCAGTGATAATATCAAAGAAGACTTATCAAAAAATTTTGCTTACATAGGTGTCAGCAATCATTGATGTTGACATTCTACCTGAAACTTGTCGCCGAGTTAAACTTTTAAAGCATGGCTTGGACAAGCCACTTGGTTTTTATATCAAGGATGGCGACAGCTACAGAGTGGGTCCTAACGGTGGAATAGAAAAAGTTCCTGGTGTTTTCATAAGCAGACTAGTACCAGGAGGTCTAGCTGAGGGCACTGGCCTGTTGGCTGTAAACGATGAGGTGCTAGAAGTCAATGGTATCGAGGTTGCTGGTAAAACTTTAGATCAGGTATGTTTTGTTTTTTTCACTTCTACTTCTAATTCCTTTGAAAGACAGGAACTTTCGCGATAAGATATATGGATTAATCTCTCGAGTACTTCTTGTAAATATCTATCTTATCTATTGAGTGATTTAAGGAATCTTTTCTGTGATATCTATTGCCCTGTCGGAAGATATCGATACTTATCGGTGTATTACGAAAGAGTGTAGATATTTAATCAATTTTATGAATGTGGATCTCAGGTAACGGACATGATGATCGCGAATTCGTCCAACCTAATAATCACAGTGAAGCCTGCAAATCAAAGAGCCGCGTTGTCGGTACCCCGTCGAGGTTCGTTCTCGCGCAACAGTCAGCTCTCCTCGGGCAGTCAGCAGTCGATGCAAAGTGCAGCCACTGGAAGCGACGAGGACGCCGACGAGATTGTGGACCTAACCGGAGTCAATTTGCACGACGACGCGACAAGTTCGTCTCATCAATCGCATCACCATCACCATCACCACAACCATCGTTTCAGTCACCACGACCAGGGTGTTCTTCATCTATGAATGTCTCTTTGTCCGATTATTCACACACATTTTAAAAATGCATCTGAAAATACTCTTACGGAAAAGGCAGGTAATCAATTGGCTTTCGCAAGCCGATGCGAAAAATGTGTTCGCTAAATTGGGTACACTACATAAAGCATACAGTGCCTCGAAAAAAAAAACAAAAATTAGCCCATCAGTAAAAAAAAGAAGAGTCTTAGTGCGAGAAAAAAAAACACTATTTTTCTATGAAAATGTTTGTTCTAATGAATATTTAAGGGCAATAATTACTTAATCGAGATATCAAATATTTTTATTGTTGGATAATGACACGTGTGAAGAAATGAAAACTTTGATCTAACGTTTATGAGTATTTCGCATCTTGTAGAGGATCGTCGACTAGTAATAAATCGACGATCACAATGCCATTTGCTGATTCATAAGGTGCAAAGATATACTAATGAAAGTCGCCAACTATTGTACATTGTCAAAGGTAAACTTTGCCTCGAACAACAATAATGATCAATAAGACGTTCGTAGGCAAGGTTGGCTCGCGAATTTTTAAAAGAAAAAAGTGGCTTTTGCCAAACTCGAGTTAGGTAATGCAACGTCAATGATATTTAATCATGCATTAGAGATATCCAAAACGAACTTAGCAATATCACGACTGTCATTCAGGTATTGTTAAGATTATATATTCAGCGATCGATTCGTCAATGTATATTGTTTAGTACTTAATTATTTTATGGGAAACTTTGAGCGTACTTAAGAAGTATATGTATTATGCAATTTATCGGAAGCCGCGACAGTAGGATTTTTCCAAATCAAACTTAGTTTTTTACTTATGTTTTTAGAAATCGATTTTTTTATATAATCATTTTACAAGTAATTAATTTCACTCTTGAAAATCTCGTTACCTTGTCTGGAATGTCCCACGTGAATGCTATGTTAATTATCGTTATAATCGTTTATATCGTACGTCTTCAACATTTCCTTGCACAAACAGTGAAAGATTTCATATTCGTTCAGATTGGAATTTCTGTGATGATTTTTACATTTGCTTTAATATCCATGGCTATCAGCTGAAGTAATTAATTCATTCGATATTATTTTAGTATTCTGATTAACTCACGTGGAATATACCTATTGTATAATCTATGATTTAACTTTAATTTATATTTTTTACATTTAAAATATATGTAAATGTTGATTTGAAAACATGCATTTTCATACATCGATTTCTTTAGAATTATATATAATTTAAAACTTTCATTGTTATTACGTATTTTACCATGTATATGCTTGTCTATCATTTATTAAAAGCAGAGCGTAAACCAGAAATCTTAATAATCAAAGATGAAGCAATGAAGTCTAGAGATATAATATATTTCTCTCGTTTACGTCTGTACGACACATTCGCACTCACACAATAACAATTATAAAAAAGACACTTTAGGTAAACATATTCTATTAATATCTGATAATTGTATATAAATGAAAGGACGTATTTCAATAGGTTAATTAACAACAGAGGCCTTTATCGAATATATATTTGTAAATAAGTAGAGGTATTGAGAATCGATTAGCTCGAAAAAAAAACTATTATATATCAACTGAAATCAAATTCGACCAGTCGAAAAAAAACACGTTCTTGTTGCAAATGTAATGTTAACGAACAACTTGTAATCGCTCCTTCCTGCGACGTAGTTTCGAGAAAAAAAGAATGATAAACCTTCTCTTCCGTTGAAATAATCGTGCTTCTCAAAATAGAAAAAAAGAGACGAAGGTTTCGCAAGGTGTCGTGTACTTCTTAGCATGTTGAAGTTTTCGAATTTTAAATCCTTATACTTTTTTTTTAAACGAATGTGTTAATTGTTGTCTGATGAGCAATAGATATTAAATTGTATAAATGAAAAGAAACATTTTTTTTAACTCTATGCGCAGCGTTATTGTCCCTGCAGCTATATAAGACGTATTTAAAAATATGTATTATTAATTAATATTATATATTATATTATGATTATATAATTATCGTAATAGAGGATTCATTCTTTTGCTATCCATGTACTTATTCGCGCGAAAAAAACAAACAAACAAAATGGGCATCAAAAGATCCAATCATTGTCGACCGATATTCCCAGCAACTTTTATTTTTCCACACGAAAGGTGAAGTGAAACTTAATCAATTTACAATTTTTCTTTTCTTTTTACCACACACACGACTAAGAAAACGTAACGTAAAAACTGCACCTCTTATCTCTCCCCGCAACAAAGAGATCGTGCGTGCGATCTTACGTTGATTTAATAAAAAGTCATAGGAGATATATCTACTATATATTATATATTCTTATGTGAATATTATAACGACTCGTTACAAAACCGCTGCCGTCAAGTTGTATATGTACTATTGTCGATCTTTTCTTTTATCTCGAAAATATACATGTGAGTGCATTCTACGTTGGTTTTTTTTTTTAAAGGAAAAAAAAAGTCATCGCACTTGTATGGTTTTTTTCTCCCGACGTGATTCGAAAATAAGCAAAAATTCTTCAAAAGTATTATAATTGTATAGAGAAAGACTTAGCGATTTTTGTATTGACATCGCGATGGCAGCTGATGAGAAATAAAGTATTTTACTGTAAAAAAAAATCTTGCTGTGTTATTGTTATTTTATCCTTCGACAAGTCACACACACACATCCGAAACAATTGAAAATTGTCGTCAGTCTCCAGTAAATCTTGTAAAAGTATCATAACCACAAACACTTTTATACATCTTTTTTTTTGTAATTTTTTTTTTACCCGTTGTTTTTTATAATGATCGTTGTTAGTTCATCGACAATAGTATAATGTCTTTTGCCGATTATGGTTACAATATTTTTCCGTTCAACCCCAACGACGACGAAGATGATCTGGAAATCTGTGGAGACTGCGTTTTACCGAAAAATGTATTCGAAGGCGATTCAGGAAAATCCTGCTATCACGTGATAATCGAGCATCTCATCGATCTCGGCTCTTGCACTGAAAATGAGCTTGCCGCTGCTAAAAAGGAATTGGAAAAGTACAAAACTCTGAGACTCACTCAGGAGCAAGCTGATCAGCTTAGAAAAGTATGTTGGCGAATCAAACGTGAATATCAATTAGTTAATCGATTAACAATTTCAGCTCGGATTGAATTTCAATCAAAACGAGGACATAGGTGGCAGTCGAGCAATAATCACAAGTAATCTCCAAACACCTCCCGATCAATTATCATTCTAAAATCGTCACAAGCATTCGACCTTCACTCAATTATTTTTTCAGTAAACTTGAACGACAGCTCGTGCAACGAGAATAGCAATCAGTCGAGAAACGTGAGTCATTCATCTACAATCGCATGAACAAAACGTTAAATTTTCAATGAAAAAAAAAATCAGGTTCCAGGCATCTCATTATTCCGGAAGAATCCCGAGAGGAGGAGCGATCTCAACTGCTGCGGTAGAAAAGTCGACGAAGACGAGTCGTTTCGAGCGACGATCATTCAGAAAGACTCGGAAATCATCTCCCTGAAAAACGATAATGCAGTGAGAGAGAGAGATTGAATGAAAAACTCGAATTTTTCTTTTCGTCGTAAAACTCGTTTGTTATGGTAATCAGGCGAAAGAGACGGAGCTGCGCGAGCTCGAGGAGCAGAATAAAGACTTGGAGATGATGATAGATAAGATGAAGGACGACATCTATTTGTTGGAAAGCAGCTCGAGAGTTTGTATCTTGAAAAAAAAAGAAAGTATTCGGTAACTTTTTGTTGTTTTGATTTTTTCGTGTTTACAGATATCGCAGTCGCAAATCGAACGGATCGTCAAGCAGAAAAACGAAGAGATCGATATAGCGCGAGAAAGCGTATGTGTGATCTTACGCAATTGTAGTAATATAGTGACAATAAAAAATGATTTTCTTTTTCGTGCAGAGTGAGAGATTGGGCCAAGAGTTACAAGAGGAGCGTCAAGCGAGGATACACGTCGAGCGACAGATTGAGAAACTACAAAGTTTGCTGCAAGAAGCTCAAAATCTTCGTAAAAATCTCACCGTAAGTAAATGGTTACTTTACAAAAAAAAAAAAAGACAACATTGAAAATGAAAAACTATCGAAATATAGGAAGAATTAAATATGATGAAACATCGAGTCCAAGCACTGGAATGTTCAAACGCTTCGCACCTGGCAATGATGAAACAGCTGCAGAAAGAACGCGACAGCCTCGACGAGCAAAACTGCGAGAACGAGAACGAGATTGAAAAACTGCTCAACATCATCAACGGAATGACCGAAAAATATCGAATAATCAAAGTACACAACATCCAAAATTTTTTATTACCTATACTGATTTTTTTTTTCGATCGACAGATAGAATTATCGGTTGCGAAAGACGAGCTGAGCGTCCGCGAGCAGAAACTCACTCAGTGTCGCAACCAGTTGGAGACAATGGAACGCGAGGTTGGTAAACTCATCGGCGATTTAGCTCATTGTCTTGGCGCTGGCGACGAGCAAGTTACGGAAGACGTTTACGCGAGAGCGAGACAGTTGACCAGAGGTCTCGTCGATGTTGTGAAAGAGCACGAACAATGTCGAGTGCAGAGGGAAACTTTGATTAAGGAGATCGATCGGCAAAAGGCTATTAATCAAGGTTACGATACTGGTAAGAATAGATAATCAAGAATTTCAATGAAGGTTTGATTGTTTATTATTGCCGGTAGGTGGTATCACGGAAATCGAAAGTGCGAATCGAGAGCTTGCAAGACTTAAACGCACTGTGATGAACATGGATAATTCGAAAGTTAGTATTTTTAAATAAAGTATAGACTGACAGACTTTCAGATAAAGTATAGATTGATTCCTTAATACAGGTCGAACTGAAGAAAATCCGAAGCGACGTGATCGTCCGAGTGGACAGTCGGAGATTCGAAAGAACGGAGCAAGCTTGTTTGAAGGTCGCTAGCGAAGCTTCGCAAGCACTTCAAAAGCTCGATCAGACGATCAGCGAGCATGAAGTTTATAGGAAGTGCGAGAGCTTTTTGTTACTGGAATTGGAAAATTTGCAAGAAGCTTTGAACGGCGCGGAGAAGACTATCAGTGGTACAAGTGACTTTTCGGTCAGACTTTTGTTGAAAAATAAATTACGTTGTAAACGATTTTGAATGTAGGTTTGGATCTGAATATGAATTTCGATCAACTTGAAGTTGATTCTCCATTCACTGAGCTCGAAGAAAAGCGAAGAAAACTACTGGAGGAGAGCGGAAATAATTCGATCGTCGAGAGTGTCTTGTCGAAACAACTTTTACAGAGAGTTCAGACTTCCACGCAAATCGTCGTTAGAATCACGTCTGCTTTACGCGAGGGTAGGATTAAAAAATACTTCATCGAAGATTTTTATTCTAACTATCCTACGTGAATAGATTCAGTTTCGAAGATGACGTACAACAAGAAACTCGAAGAGCAATTGCAGCAAGCGCTCGCGGCGCTCAATGAAATCGGCGTTGAAAAGTGCCAGCTGGAAAACGAGTACAACGAGTGTAAGAATCAATGCAGGGAACTCGATGCCGACGTTGAGAAACTACAAGCGGAACTACGAGAGAAATCTGAGGATTTGCAATCTTTAGGAAATAAAATGCAGGCCAGGTTTGTCTCACATTCTACAATTCAAATCACAGCAAAAAAAAAAAAAAAATTAACAACCTTTCCGTCAGACTGGACCACTTCCGCAAAGAGAACGACACCCTTCGCAAGCAGCTAACATTATCCGAGCGTCGTTACCAAGACATTCGCTCGGAAAACGCAGCACTGATAAAGAAGAGCGACGAGATAATCGAGACTCTGCACAAGGAAGGTCAAAATCGCGACTTGAAGCTTCAAGAGTACAGCAAAATCAACGATTACCTAACCGGCAAACTCGAGGAAGCTAAAGCGATGCTGGAGCAGCAGCAACGAGCGATAGTTCAAGAAACGATGCGTAGCATCGATCTCGATGGCTTCAATTTGCGATACGACATGATGGTCGAACTCGTACGCGAGAAGGAAGAATTGACGGAGAAGATCGCGATCGAGGAGTCGCAATTGGCCAAACAGTCGAGGTGTAACGAGAAGTTACAGAGGAGTTTGAGCAAGATACAAGAGGAGAATAAGTTTCTGGAAAAGTGTATCGAGAGCGTGAAGAGGGACAACGAGAGGATGGAGAGAAGCGCGATTAACGGGCAGAAGATCGATTTGGCCGTCAAGTGCGAAAAGTTGCTCGAGAAAATCGAGAGTATCAATAAGTTTGCTAAACCGTGTCAGAAGATGAGCTTGAACACCTGCAATGATACGGTTATTCGGGGATTGGAGAAGGAAATTAAGAGCTACAAAGAGAAAGTAAGTGTGAATATCTTTGGATAATGGAACGTTTGATGACACTTTGTGTGTTTTTATTTCGATATAGTTGCGTTACCAGCAAAAAGAATTACTGATGAAGGAGAAAGAAATCGTCGATCAGAACAAAAAGATCGAGCAGCTTCATAAGGCCAAAGATGAGATCTCGCCGCTGTTGAAGCAGATCGATGCTATCAACCGCGAGAAGTGTCAAATTGAAAACGAGCTCAAAGTTTGTTAAACATATTAATCACGATATTGAAAATTTTATGAATACTTTGTTTCCCAACAGCAAACGCAAATGAAGTACGAGGACAAGCTCTCCGAGATGCACAAGCAGTACAAGCATCACGAGAACGAGCTGCTCAAGAGTCACAATGAAAGTATAAGGCGTCTCGAAGATAAATACGCAGAGAACACGCGCGAGGAAGAGATCGGTTCTCAAACTTGGCTGCAGGTAATTTTACGTCGCGTGTTGATATTGTTTTGTTAAATATTTTTTTGAACTGTGTTTGTTTTACGGTGAGTTTGATAATAACGCGTGTATCATTGAAGTTTATTTTTAAACATCGACGTGATGTTGAAAAATCAAAATTAACAGTCTAAATGTATAAGACTCGTTCATTGATTAGTATGCTTGGGATTTAGTTTATAGTTGATACCTGTAGATGGATACTCGAATACATTCAAATTGTTCATTGTTTATGCATATAATTTGTGTTTATTTTTTAATGATTATATAGTTCCTACGAATTTAAAAACCTTCAGTTCATTACTGTTTCGAGATGGTATGCTCTGAACTAAATTTTCTTATTAAAATTTAGTCGACGTATTTATTGAAGCAATAAAATAATTGTAAAATGCATTGAATGCAATAAAATTTCTAATTAAACCAAAAACACATTAAGTAATAAATGATTTGTTTTTACGAAATTTACATAAACGAACTGCGCTAACAAGTGTGTAAAACTTGAAAAAAAAAAACGTATCGATAATACAATTCGTTTCACCCCCTGCAGTCGTTGAGCACAAGCGAGATGCAGCAGCTGCACGACAAAATTTGCAAAATCCCAGTGTGTCCAAGCAGTACGTTCGAGCGTGATGTCGATGAAAAGAAGAGCACATTTTCGAGCAAAGCTTCGGTATCGAGTTACGGCAGTAAACGTCCACTTCCAACGAAGAAAGGTATAACAAAAAAAAATCATTCAACAATCCCATAACCCACATTAAATCATCATCGTCATTAACAGTCGACACGAGATCAGTAAAAAGTTCAACGTCGAAACCCAACAGCCGACAGAAAGTCCTCGTCGCCGAGAAGGATATGTCGGCGCGAAGTAGCAGACGATAAATAATAATAATAAAAAAAAAGAAGAGAAGCAAGTAAAAAAAAAATTCTCACACCCCCGTTATATTTTCTCCTCCTTCTTCGGCGCGGTAAACGAGTGATTGATACCAGAGGTGTTTAGCGCTTCTCTCTCACTCACTCGCTCCTTATCGTTTTTAATGACACTCGCTGAGTCAGCGAGAGCTGCAGCGCTCGAAACTTTAATATCACCGCACGTGCACCTCTCTCTCACTCTCGGCGCGCGGATCCGATTTCGCCAAGGAGTGTTTGACGAGCGACGCGCTCTCCTCGCTCGCGCGAAATTGTTTCGCTCTACTTTCTTTACCCCCGAGGAGAGAGAGAAAGAGAGAGCGTGTTCATATCGATGGAAATTTTTTTGTCGGATGTTTAATATGTGACTTTTGGTTCTTTGTGGTTGAATTCTTGTACGAAATATATTACGGTCTGTAGTAAATAAATAATTGTCTGATTGGAAAAAAAAGTTTGTTCAATCAAAATCATAGAAGGTTACGGAAAATCATGGGGATTTAGTATGTATACTCATGAAAGTCGAATGATTTCATTAATTTTTATAAATTGAAGTTTTTAATTTATTGTATTGCCTATAGATGGACGATGATTTACATGGTTATTATTTGAATCTCTTGCGATGATAATTCTTCGAAAAATCTGATATACCATCATTTTCAACTAAATCAAAAGAATGAATCAGTTTTCTGTAAGGTACGTCTACCCAGTTACGCCACTAAGATTTCAAATCGTTACAACTTTTTACTGCAAGCGAATTTTTCAACGTACATGGTCTCGTTCCAAAGCTGGCCGTTTACCCTTTAAAATGATGCCCCGCACGATTAATTTGGTTAAGTCTAACCAGAGTTATCACACTTTGA
>JAWWMK010053442.1:0-39843 GCA_035047105.1 Galeopsomyia nigrocyanea | reverse complement strand
ACACACACACACACACACACACACACACACACACACGCACGCACGCACGCACGCACGCACACACACACACACACACAGAAACACACACACGCACAGACACATACGCACACACACACACACAGACGCACAGACATCACGAAAAAATTTTATATTTCGATTCTATGTGATACCTAATGCAAATATATGTCAAAAAAATAGAGAACGAAAAATTTCACGAAAACAAAGCTTCCTCTTTAAGGAAACAAAAAGAAATTCCATTTTGGTAAAAGGACATTTCGTACACATAAGAATTCATTAGATCTAATCTCTAAATTTCAGTAAAGTCGCCTGCGACAAAACTTGAAAATTGAAATGAGAATTGATAAGAAGGCATAAAGATACATTACCCACATACATAGCAACGACTGAGTATATATATGTGTGCGGGCGATAGCCTATAGCGGGGGTGCACGTATAACGCGCGGATGTATATAGCCCACTTTGCCCGAGGATTGCTAATGAATAATTGAAGCGACAATCGTGTTAAATGTTCCAGACGAGACCTTTATACGTAAAAATTTAATGGACTTTTCGTGTATTTCCATGTGTATTGCCCACAGAGAGCGCGCGCAACGTGCATACTGCACTGCCGCGCTGAATGTTTTAAAACGATCGAACGATAATCAAATTCTTGATAACGCGAAACTTGCAGTACTCGACCAATACGATTCTTTATATGAATATTCATCAAAACAAATAAATATATTTTTACTACTGAGAATCGCTTGTTCAAAAGAAAAAATAATAATGGTTGATAACGCAGTATACTGTCATCGTTCGCGTTTGAGCACGTTGTATGATGTATCACTCGCTCAACCGGTTTAGCAAGCTTTACTTAAGCTTGCAAAGCAAATTATACAATCGCGAGAATTCAGAATGAATTTCAACCGCAGAGAGAAACTAGTTCACGTTTAATTATTAGGCTTTCTTCTCTTTACTTTGACTCGCGTTACACGCGAAAGAATAAAACTAACAATGTATTGGCTTGTCGAACGAAAAAAAAAAAGAAAGAAAAAAAGGGTTCACTGGAGCGTTCAGTCGAAAACGGCTAATTGGAATGTATATATATATACCTCACACTTTGTCTCTGTTCGCAGATCCACAACTCGACCGAGAGGTCTGTAGTGCTGAATTCGGTGAATCTCATGAGCTCCGGTCGATACAGGTGCGAGGTGTCGGCTGAAGCGCCTGCCTTTCAAACTGTCTCCGATCACTCCGACATGCTCGTCGTTGGTAAGTTATATATATATATATATATATATATATATCGAGTTTCGTGGAAAATCGAAATTGAGTTTTCGGCTTTGCGAGCTATAACATCTTTAAGGAGCTTTCTCTTACATCTTGCGGGATTTTAGATATGCAATGGACACAGTGGTAAGATGTGAGAGACGCGAGTATTAAAAATGAAAGACGAATTCGATTAGATGTTCTACTACGGATATATTTACAGTGCCTCATGCTTCAAGTACTTAATGAATCAATTATGAGTTTTCGAATATTCCAGTTCAGCAGATTGCTTTAATAATTTAATGATTAATATTTCAAATGAGAGTATATTTGAACGTTATCAAATGTAAAACTTTCTGTTTGTTAAGGCAAAATTCATAACTGCTTAATAAACTTTGCAAAAACTTTTCTGTTTATTCGAACTATCAATTAAACTCGCGCGATCGGTTGATTGCAAATTTTCGAGCAATCAGTTAATTACGCGGCGAAAAGTATCGATCTGGCGAGCTTCAATTTACCAGATCAATTTGATTTCTCTCAACTTTAATAACTTGTCTGCGCTGGCTCCGATTGCATCTACTATCGACTGCAACTCGTGCTTAATTGATAGATTCAGCCACTTTATAATACGATTCCTTTGCAATTTTCGAATAGCACTATCCTATCGTACAAAACCCAGCGGAAATATTTCAGTCGAATAAATACGATCTCGTTCCTATCGACGCAGCCGCGGCAGTTTCGACATCCATTCATACATTTCTAACGCAGCAATATATTCGCAATCATTCGCTGCCAGTCGCAAGCGAAAAATAAAAACTTTTTACGGCGTTCGACGAGAAGCGTAAAATTGAATTTATAATAATCCGAATATCAATAGATTAGAATTCAGCGTTGTAAGAAAGCTCTCGACAACTTTACGCTTTCACTCTCAATCATCTTCTATATACTATTTGTGCTTTTGCGTTGCACGTATATACATATACACATACACACATATCGAGTGCGTATTGTCAAGTTGTTTGCCGAATCAATAATTCAAATTTCGCGCGTGAGCATATTATTCCGATCGGTGAAACGTATGCACGTGGCGTGCAAACAAAATACCATAATTAAGTCTTTCGCGGGTGTTCGATTGCCGATTAGATTTGGTCGTAGATTGGATACAATTGTTATAATTCAAAAGTTATCTCTCGGAGTTACGTACTTTTCGAGTGGCATTTACGGTGGAGAAATATAACGATACTTTTGCGGCCTTTTTTTAACCCTTTGATGTTTGATGTTTGTAATTTCAACGATTGGATACAGAGCGCACTTGTGCTTGTTTTACAACACGTTGGAAGTGAGTCAAGCACGTTGACAAAATAACGAGAATTACAAAAACTCAACACGCTTTTGTCGCTTTCACGTTATGCTCGACGTACTATCAATTGAATTTACTATGCTCCCATTTTCGTGTCAGGATGGTTTTAAGCGAAAAAACTAATTATCTTACGTACCTATATCCAAAGCTCACGGTATTTGGCAATATATCTCGATAGTAGCATGTAATATAAAAACTCGTCTGGCACGAAAACCTCTCTCACCGTTGTTTCTTTTTTCTATTTAATAAACTCATCGGCGTCGAGACAAAAGACGATCACGCACGAATGAACGTTATTAACAAACAAACAAAAAATCGATCGCTAAACTCGTCGTTGCCATTGTCTGTGTGTTCGGTATGTGTCCGCATGCGTATAACGTCACGCATTAGAGAGCAAATGTAACGCTAATTTACGACCGGCTGTCTAAGGCTACACAACGCAGCAACAGTGCCGCAGGTACTAGGCACAGTGCAGCCGTGCATATAGTAGTATAGGGTATGACTTTGTTCGCGATTAATAGCCCACGCGCACGCTAATTGATATTGGCAAGCGTGGAAAATCAACCTAATATCCGAATTATGCCACGTACATTCAACCGCGAGTACTCGCGGCTATACGCGCGCATTGTTGCAGTGATTACAAGGGATCAGATTATGCATGATCCGCTCGGTAAATTGGCAATATAGAATAGTTCACTGAGAAAAAAATCCTCTTGAAAACAAGAAGATTCCTCTTGGTACAAGAAGATTTTCTTCTCAAAATAGCTTCAAAGGGAATTCCTCTTGTAACGTACGAGAAGAATCTTTTTATTACAAGAGAAGTCCTCTTACTACAAGAGGACACTTTCTTGTAACAAGAGGATTTCTTCTCATTACAAAATTATTTGTTCAAGATCTCTTGTTATAACAGTACTATTTTTTCAGTGTTTATTTTTGTAGAAAAATGTCCAGTGCAAAACTAGATGAGATATAACTAAATTCAGTCAACTATTTTTTGCAGCATTGCCGGAGGAAGGACCCGTCATAAACGGCCGACAAGGCAAGCAACGCTTTCATGTTTCCGATGTCGTGCGGTTCAATTGCACGTCCGCCAAGTCCAAGCCCGCCGCGATGCTTAGCTGGTTCATCAATGGCGAGCCGGTAAGTGCATGGAATTTTTTTTTTTTTTTTTTTTGCGATCGCGCACTTGTATATTTCGACGATACGCGGCGATTATTACTGTGCAATTTCACGCGGATTACTGTTATTAAACAGGGGGGGCCGTGCCCTTTTTGTTTCATTTTTCCATAAAAGCCTGTTGTTTCGTAAAATACTCGGTGCACTTAAGTCGCGTGAATTTCAATGAGTTTATTCGGGGGAAAATTTTTTTTTAATATCCGGAAATTTCAGAGCGATGAGAGAGAGATTGTTAATCAACTTTGTGCATTTTTCGTTGGAAAATTGCGAAATGAAGTTTGTTGTTTGTTTGCCGTGTGGCTCGTAATATGAAAAATCGCTTTAATAAATCAAATTATGTCATTTCGAAAAAGCTTCATCAAACTTTTATCGAAACAGGATTTTTCCGTGCCGTGAATTGTCAAACGTAAATGAAAAAATAAATGCTCGCAGTCAAAAGTCGATCGATGATGAAACGAAAAAAAAGAGAGGTATTTGTTGTCGCAACAAGTAATATTAATTAAAATTGCAAAATCCTCCGGCGTCGCGGTGATAAATCTGAATCGGTCGCTCGAGATTGAAAGTCAGGACTGTCAAGAGATTTATTTGTCATCAAGGCGTGCAACGACGGTGGCGAGAGACACAAAAAAAAAACTGCAAAAATGAATATTTGAAACGCGGTGTGCGTGTGTGTGCGTTGTCAAAGCTCGCGGGCAAGCCGATCAATCATAAATTTCATACGGCGCGTCGTAATTTTAACTTTTTGAATAAAGCCAATATTTGGAGAGCGGAGGCGGCAGCGAGCTTTACCTCTGAAATTAAAACATCAAAAGTGTCACGCGACGTCCGATGTATAGCCTCTGTCGTATCTCGAGTATATACTGTATATGCTACACACATTCGATATACTCATATAAATTATCGCATAGCTGCTGTTATTCGTCATTCTCCGACTGCATTGACTGCAAGCAGTTCAAGTGGATTGTTTTGCGGGAGATATATATTGGCAAGTCATTTACTGCCGAAACTTGCGAGAGAAAAATATTCGTTTTACGAATTTGACAAAAGATTTTTTGTTATTTTTGGTTTCCAAGATTAATATGCACGACTTTTTTTTATTACCGCAACGTTTTAAAATGATGCATCTATTACCGTTTTCTATAACTGTTTGATATTCAGGTCACATCGAATCTCAATATAGAAATGAATCTAGCGAGCTATTTATAAATTGGATGAACCGCTCATCTCCATAACTACAGTACAATTAAACATTCATTTGAATTGTACATTTCGAACAAAGAATATGTTGTTTTGTATTTCAAATTGAGCGTACTTGAATGAATGGACATTGGATTAATTTGGTATTAAAGCTTCAATATTACGACAAACTGCATGTAAACAACGTGATTGTAGTTACATGAAAATAGTCAAAATCGCATTATTTAAAATATTGAAATTGTCGAATGACTAAAAGCGACATTCACGACGATTGCTGCTCGACAGGTGGATCAACCGTTGCTGCGCGGTCCGTTTATAACGGAGGTGGACAACGAGGGCCTGGAGACGACGGTATTGGGTCTGGAGTTTCGGATACGGGATAAGCACTTCAAGCGAGGCGACATGAAGATAAAGTGCCTGGCCACCATTGCCTCGGTCTACTGGAAAAGTAACGAGCTCAGCATCGAGTGCTATCGAGCCGAGCAGAATCGTGCCCCGGTCATGGAAAGCCGCGAGACCAGACCGCAGGGTCACACGCGAGCTGAACACATATTGGGTAATTTTCCTCTACTCCTCTCTCTGTCCTTCTCTCTATCTCCTTCTACATAGCGTAGCAGCTTTATCTCTTTCTCTTTTCTTCTTCTTCTTCTTTTTCTTTGCTCTACCTTCGTCGTGATGGACACATTGAAATTACCCATTGACGAAAAGAAAATCCAATGCCAAAAATGAATTACAATGAAAATAAAAAGTCAGTGACGCGGGTACTTTATTACAAGGAATACAACCCTTTTTTTGTTACTCCAACCAACGACGTTATATTTTTCCGTCGTGGCGGAGGTAAAAGGACCCACGACACCGTCTGCGACGGTGGCTCGAGATAAGAGCATTTCTTTGTTTTCTTCACACACCCGAGGTATATACAGCGCGACTCGCGAGAGTAATGAACGTTAATTAATGGTCGCACGCTGCGGCACCGTAAATGATTAGCTACTTGTTTCGCGCACTGACGCGACAGAGAGCAATCGATTATACCTATATATATATATATATATATATATATACTTCATATCAACGTATTCTCTATGTATATATAATTTCGCGTAATATGGCACACTCGAAATACATATACATTATTAACTCTGTCGTCGTTGAGTTAATAATTCGCTATCGACACTCGTCATTCATCACTAATTTTTTCGATGTATTGACATTTAATTACGTTGAGTAAATATACTTGTTGCAACGCGCGCTGGGCGATTGATAAATAAATTATAATGCATCTCGTCGCGAGAAATTTTCGCGAGCGCGCGACCCGGACGAGCGATTTAATCGAATCAATATAACGGACGCGCGCGCAGCAAGAGCCATTAAACCAAGCGGAAATCTCAAAACAATATTCTCACCTCGTGTGGATCCAGCCGGAAAAAGCAATTTTGCTGCCACAACAGCTGCGCGAGCTCTTGCTCTCTCTCTCTCTCTCTCTCTCTCTCTCTCTCTCTCTCTCTCTCTCTCTCTCTCTCTCTCTCTCTCTCTCTCTCTCTTACTGTGCTTCCAAAACTTCGAAATCACTTAATTATACCCCACCAGCAATCTATACACCTCGCGAAAATTTAATCACCCTTTTATACATCGATTTTCAAAAAAAAAAGAAAGAAAGAAAGAAAGTAAAATATACAGCGTTTTCTTTCTAAATAATTCTGTAGGCGTATTCGCGAGAGGAGAACAATGAGGCAATTTAGTATCCGAGCGGGATATATACACACACATGAAAAAATCAACAGCAGAGCGAGCGAGAGTGTAATTGAATCGGTGCCGAAATAATTTGCGTCTGGCCAATTAGCGAGATAGAGCAGTTTGATCCCTTCGTTAATTTTCGGGAGGGTACAGGGAGGTGAAACCTCGTTATGCGAGCACGCGTCCTCTTTATCGGCCGCCGTTTTGATCCCCTCTCCCCTGCCCCCCGCGCGTTATAACTGAGAGGCATTAAAACGTCCCGTGAATATTCTCCCGCAAACTAAACGAACCGAACCACGACGACACGCATGGTTAAAAACACGGTTTTGGACTTTGTTAGTTAGCTGCGTGGAATTGTCAACAATTACGATGTGTTTTTTTTAACGGATGAGTTGAGTTTTTTATTTTTTATTTTTTTTGTGGTAAATATCGATGTATGGGGTTGCAGTATCGAGTTTTACAAATTACACTTCTGCGCGCGCGATTTTGTATATGTATGTAACTTCACGCGAATTACCCCTGCGGTTATCCCCGAAGCTTGTTGCATTTTATCCGAGAGCACTTTGTATATCGAAAATAACATTTCACAAACTGAGTGGTTAACTTTAAATTGACGAAGTATATAATGCGATAAAGTTTAATGCAATTTTGGGCGGCTTTCGTACGGATTATATGTCGTTTACTCTGATACGGATACATTCCAATTTAAATACGTTATTAATGTCGATTGACGGCTTTTAACGGAAAGACTCGGACTCATTTAGACGAAATCAAATTTTATTCAGGAACGTAAAAGTTTCGTCGTTGCTGAGAGACATCGTGCAGTAGCAGACGACTTAACTTCGTGAAACAAAATATTCAATTTTTCGTGTCGATAAACAAAACAACATTCGAAATTCTAAAACTAACGTAGTAAAATAATTATATCACAAACAAAATATAATCGAATGAAAATATGGGTTTTTCGAAAGTTGGAGCAGCGATGCTTTCGGAGGATACAGTTTTTCGCGAAATTTTAGCTAATTAGCCGTCTTATCTCGCGTAGAAGGCGGTTTATACAACTTTCTAATTTGTGCGATGTCGTAAAAAGGGATTTCAAAATTTGATAACAGCTCCAAGGGAGTTGGTTACTGCCGACGAGTTGTGCGGTTACGTAGACGCGCCGACGGTGTATAGTAGATTAATTAAGCCACGGCTATTTTCCACGATCGAATTTCTCGAGTGCTGGGAAATTGTTAATTAAAAATATTGCATTACGAGTTTGTAAATAAAGAGAGCTTTCGAGTGGCATTGAAACTGTACCAATCAGATTATAATTATAATAAATTTTTTAATAAAAATTATCGATAAAGTATAGGGATATTTTTTTAGGGGGAATGAGATATTTCTCGCGTCGGAGAAAATGTAACTCAGAATGCAGGGGGGGGGGGGATGCTTCCGCGCGGGACGAATTCAGATGTGCCGCGCGAAATATTGATGCATACGAACCTCGCGTGCATATGCAATCGAGACACGTAGCGGAGATTAAAACTCTCGTTAGACTAAAATATATAACGCGCAAGTTGTTATCAGCGTTGCAAGTAAAAAAAAAGAGACTTTCCGCGTGATTATTCAATTGCAATAAAAAAAACAGTGGCTTCTTTTTTTAGGAAACAAGGGAATATATCTCGAGTTGGAAACATTTTTTTTTATTACATTCTTCTCGAGCAAACTTTCACTGCATAAACGTGCGAGTCAAGCTCCATACGGTCGTACTGTTTTGAATTTATAAGAGACTATGTATTTCCAAGAAGAAAATGCCTCGTATATTCAATTCAATTTCTCGAGAATTATGCAGTTTGAACAAGTTTTCTTTGATGTACATTCATGTATATATACACTTCGGAATTATGTCGCACATCTTTCAGAGTAGAAAATTAAAATTATAAATTCACTCGCTAATGATGGAAAACGTTTCTCCTATTAAAAAAATGTACATACAAACAAATTGAAACCTCTTCCTCAAACTTTCATATCGAGCCAATTCAATCTTTAAAAAAATACATTGCACTTTTCGAAAACATTCAAACAATATCCACTCTCGCTGCAAACTGCTTGTTTATTCTTTCAATAAAAATAAAAAAAGCGCCGATTCAATCTTTAAAAAAAAATACATTGCACTTTTCAAAAATATTCAAGCAACATCCACTCTCGTTGACAAACTTGTTTATTCTTTCAATAAAAATAAAAAAGAATTTTCCTCTCGTCTCTGTAGTCGCAAAACAGCATTCAGCAACAGAGCATGCGATAGGCGACCGATACAAGCGTAAAAGAGTAACACGTACCGTCGGAGACTTAATTTTTCATAGCATCGAATAAATAGCCTCGCCGCATAACTGCGAAGCTACAAGTGTAACAATGCCGGGTGGAAGCCTGTATATATACAGTCATCCGTGGCAGTCGTCAAAAAAGAACTGGGACAAAAGGAGTAAAGAGAGAAAGAGAGAAAAAAAAGAACAACGCGCGGGGACTCTTGTTTTTAGAGTCTCGCACATCCTCGCACACGGCAATAAAAACAGCAATCGCGAACGTCCCCTTTGGCTTCTGACGAGTGTGTTGTGCGCGCGTATATATACGTAAATACTCAAGTGGCGCGAGAAAACGCCGTTTTTTTTTGTTTTTTTCGGGCTGCAAAAAAAAAAAGAAAGAAAAAAGAAAAGAAGAAAACAACAACGACGAGAAAGAAAGTTCTCTTTGTGTGCGGCGAGAGTAAAACAAATTTTAATTAAAGTCAGTCTCTTACCCTCAAGTGACTTTTCTCGCTTTTCCTCGCGCGCAGAGAGCAAGCTATATTGCCCATTGCGCGCATTGTGTATAAACTTTGCGACTAAAGAGAGTTGACTTTTGCAGCGGGCACCAGCAGTAGCAGCAGCAGCAGCCAGCCGAGGATTTTCATATCCGGCCTCTCGCTGCTGATCGTCAGCATCTACTACTCTTCGCTACTACAGCAACTACTGTAAGAGACGAAGATAGATATATACGTACGTATACAGACGATGATGACGGAGAGGCCGGATGCCAAGTCGAGCGAAACTTGCTGCGAAATTATCTCGTCGTTCGGAGCTAAAAACAAAATGACAAAGACATTTTTTTTGCCTGCGAGTGAGTGATTTCGACGATGCAGATAATATAGACACACAGACGATGCGCGAGCGTGATATACGTATCGTATTATATATATATTTGAGCGTTATTTATATTTTTATATACGTAGTCGAACGAGAGATACAGAGTTTTTGTGAATATCGTTCCGCGAGATATTTCGAGGATGAAAATGAAAAAGAGAGAGAGAGAGAGAAAGAGAGAGTTTTTGGTGGAGTGTATTTTCTAGTTTTTCTTCCAAAAGTTAATCCCGTCGGTGAATACGAAGCTTTTGATCAGCGTATGTTTCTATGTGTTTATCTACTGAGAGAAAAAATACAGATAAATGGAGCTTTGCTTTTTGAAACCAGTAGAAAAATCAAATTTTTGTCAGACCGGCAGATTGATGAATTTTTTGATGTTTGCCGGTACGAGTCTATTTTTCTTTTCTAACGAACGAATAGCTGCTCAAACAAATAAAAATTCTCTCAATAGCAGCTAGATTGAAACATGCAATGATTGAAAATTCAATATTCATTGAGAGGAAACTTCGGAAAGATCGATCGCGAAATGCGCCTATTAAGCAATTGATGAATATTTCAAGTTTTCGATACACAGTTGAAACGTGGATGAGTCTTCAAATAAACACTGCTATCCTTTCAATATTTTACAACAATGTCGATATATAACACATCAACCACTGGAGTCTTCGCGTTATAAATTTGAAACGATGAGACTGTGATAAAATAGTTCAAAACATAATTCCATGAAACTCTTTTTTTTTTGTTTCGTCAAATATAGATTCCATTGTCTTCAGCAGTGTATCATGAAATATATACAATGCCAAATTAATTACAATTCGTTAAATATATAATATAGTTATTTTAATAACAAAAAGAAAATTGTAAGAAAAATTGATAATCCTAACGAGTCACTGTATAGATAAAAGTCAAACATTTGCCTTGAAGTTATAGAAATGCTTGTTCATTGTTTGTTTCAGTGCATGTAAAGTTTATTCAGATCACGAGGATACTTGTGATTGAATACCGATATTATTCCATAGATTTTTCGCGATGTTACACTCTTCAACTATATTGATTCGAGATCAAATTAATGCTAGCTAGTCGAAACAAAAAATTTCATTCATCTAAATGTAGCACTAAAACTCCACGAATTCTACTAGACTTTATACACTAACGTTCTCCATGAAATTATTATTAATTCTATCGATTAAATGAAGCTATCTTCCAAAGCACCAACGACATTGGAAATTTAATCGGAACATAATCTATGTTGTAAAATTGACTCAGCTTCAGCAACAAAATCGGAAACATCAATTTCTTTACTTTTTTTATCCGTGACAATTAGCTTTCTTCCGATTCTTAACTAAATTTCTCAATTCAAGTGCACTTGAAAAAAAAAAATTACTAGATAAAAGCTGTACTCGTATTAAACCATGTTGAAAACTTAGATTATATGTAATTTACAATGCACTGAAGTGAACATGTTCAAATTAATCCAAACGTTTAATAAAAAAGAACTAAATTTCATCTCGCTTAGTGTGCTGCGCATGAAACACATTCGTTACGCAGGAAATTCAATTCAATGGAATTGGAGCGTCTTCAATTATACATATATCAACGTGTGTACATATTACTGTAAGTTGCAAACGTGCCGTAAAAAAATTAGTTTTTTTCGCGTGAATTCTTAAACAGAAAGCCTAATTGTTGTAGGCACCTTCCAAAGATTGTAAAAAGTACATACACTTTGTTTATTTATGCTGCATTCTACGAATATGTAATATTAATATTCCAGAGTCTTCTGCCTGCATAATTGCTTTATCGGAAATAATTTTAATATTTTCCATTGATAATACATTTTAATGAATGTTCGATGGATTATTGCAAATATGTAAATCGTAAATGAGCAAAGTGTAATTCTTCCAAAGTAAAAAGTTCTCGTATTTAGATCTTTAAAATCGTATCAAGAGATTATAAGGTAAATTATCAATGTAAAAAAAAAATAATTAATATTCCGAACTCAAAGAGGACGGATTGTTCCATAATTTTGTGGAGTAAAAGTAGATAAGAAGGTAATTTACTAAAAAGAGAAAATATTACGAAAAAAATAAACATTTTTATCAATACTATTGAACTATTACCTGCATTATTATACTATTACGTTATTGATGATAGATGCTTCAAACTTCGATAATCTTTAATTAATTGTTACTAGCACCGTTTATACATTTAAGAAAAAATCCATTTTCCCTCCTCGTTCGCGACTGAATTTTTCCAATCACTGCCAGATTCGCAATATTTCAAAGTCAATAATTTCTAGTCTGAAAGAAACATCGCTTTTTTTATATCCTATCCAAACCAAATCATAAATACAAATGTTACAAAAAAACAGTACAGTGCTCAGAGTTTTTAACGAATAAAAAAATTACTGCAACACAGTTCGAATTTTCTATAATCTATTTTATTGTAATTATATATAAAAGTATCGATTCAATCAATCCTCATATTAATTTTGTTTATGCACCATAGATTCGCACGATTGTCATTTATAAAAATATACATGAGATTTGCACTTCAGAGAACAGCATCAATTGTACAGAAATATTATCGTCTACAATTGTCGCGTCATCACACAAACTTTATGTTAATGATTTTCGCTCACTAATCTAGTCGACGCAAATGGAAAGAAGGTCTAGGCATGATTGCCGTTTATTATGAATATAATTTATGAAAACATGTATACTACTTTAAGATTTTCAGCTTAAACATTCCTATTTGTTAAATAGTAACAAGAAAATCGCATATTTTTATTTTAATTCTACAATGTTCTTATGGAAAACAACTCTGTAAATATGTAAATAAATATGATGATTTAATGGTAATTTGTGATAATAATAAATTCCAATCACCCCCTGTTTTTTTAGTTTGATTTTACCTACTCATTTCATAGACTAAAAGAACATGGATTTTCACAGACATTGTTTTCTTATTGTTAATGCATAATATCTTAGTGTTTGTTGATAAATACTAAGGTAAAGTCTCTAAACAATCATTTTTTCCAAAGGGTATTTTAAATTTCAAAATAAATAAATCATAGTGGGAATATAGTAACAAAAAGCAAAGTCTGTTCCATAATAGTAAACAACAATAAAAATGAAGCAAAATTTTCAAAATTCTACTGTATTAGACAGGCATCTACTAGTAAAAAAAGCATGCCTAGGTCTTGTGTTTTCTTTAGTTTTGGCTGGACTTTTGGCAAAGAAAGATGAAATTTTCATTGGAGCTATTGATGTATCTTCTTCTTCATCTGGATCTTCCCATTCTACAGGAACGGCTTTTGCTTCAAGAATTTTTTCTGCAGTAGACCAACTAAATCTGACAAGCGATGGAAATCCGAAAATTGGGTCAACATTACCAGTAAGCCAAGATTTAGTAGCTGGATCATTTGGATATCCACTTCCATAAGCTGTGCCATCTGTAGTTTCTTTAAATTGCCATGCTCTCAATGCATGATCTCTAGAAACTTTAGCACATATACTGGCAGCACTCACAATCGGATAGGTAGAATCAGCTTTCTTTGCTACAACAATTTTTATCCCAGGAAAAAGAACTTTCAATTTTGCTTCATATTTTTCTGGTGGGCCAACAGTGTCTACATAAATTTCAGTTACATAAACTCCAGCGTCTATAGTTTTTCTAATCAAGCCGATAGCAGAATTCATAGATATTTCATTGAGAGATATTTTTGTCCTGCGATACATACAGTTTGCAATATAGTTTGGCGAAATGGAATCCACAGCCCATCCCATTTTATCACTGTTATCACATATTTTGTCAAAAATGATATCTCGCTTTTGTTCTGTCAAGCTTTTTGAATCAGCACAACCCATATCAACTAGGATTTTCTTTTCAGACAGAGGCGCATATGCAATTCCATAAACCATAGGACCAAGAACAGGTCCTCGACCTGCTTCATCAACGCCAAGTTGACATGGCTCATCTTTACAAATTTGTGGTATCTAAAAGAAAGTTAACATTCGATTTCTAGGCTTTGTCAAATAAACTACATATTACTCTAACCACATAAAAACAACCTAATATGCAATAAATAAACTTATAATGAAAACAAGACAACAATACTTATAAAATAGCCTAAACTATTTTAGTTGACGAATAGAATTACCTCAGACTGATGTAGTTGATTGACACTGTGATCTCGCTTTTTGAAATAACCAGTCAAATCTTCTCTTTTGGTAATTTTTTCATACTCCAGTTCTGGCTTGCTAACGTTGCCACCATTGTTTGGATCATTGTTTTCGCTCATTTTTTTAACTTTACTGAATAAAAATAGATACTATAACTTCAATAAATGAGAGTAAATGAAGACCTTATGTCAACAATTCATTGCAAGTTTGCAAGACAACATATATCATATGCATGATCATATGACTGGGTGGCGGCAATGACAAGATCACTTTGGCTTTGGCGCGAAAACAACTTTTTAACGCGCAGGCGTCAAATTTAAATTTACTTTTCTACGATAGGTAGCAGCACTTATCACCGCAGAATATTGAGTGGCAATTTTAAAAAGTTCGCGTGTGTGTAAATACATTTTTGATTCAACGAATAAACAATCGATGAATGTATTGACTGCATTATATTCAATTTCTAGATGTTTTTTATATAGTAAAAGTAACTTCTGCATATACAATACAAATGTCTACACTCTCACGTTTTACAAGTTTAAATGTTTATTATAAAATATTAATGTGCAATTATTATTTATTAATTATCTATCAGTTGCTTCAAGATCTATAAATAAAATATTTGATTGCATGCAATTATGTTAGAACTCTCTCGGAGAATTCTCATATTGCCCAAGAATTCAAAGAATTTCAGATATGCATGTAAGGTCAATAAAATTCTATTTTCCGTATATGTATACATTATACCGTAGCCGAAAATATTAGGTATCTTTAATAAAACACGGATATAGATGTAATGTTTCATTAATATAAATTATAATAGCGAAGGAATAGTACAAGATTACGCGTAATAGAGGAAAAAAAATTAAAGCTCCAAAAAAGAATAGTCTACATTAGGATAAAAAAAAATTAGAATTAGCTCATGCATTTTCATTCGCGAAATTTAAATGTGCCTGCTGTTTCTAAAAAGAAATTGCACGCTCAGTTCAAATTATCCGATGTGGAAAAAACTCTACTTAGTGAACCGCAGGGATCGCGCACACGAACAAAAGCACGACGATTTAATTAAGGGCCTTTTCAGAAACCCGCTTCAGTAAGCTGCCAGTAAAATATATAGATATATAATAGAAACAGTGAAATAGTGGATAACCGTTTACTAGGGGGCTTTTCAGAAACACTCTTCAGTAAGTTTTCAGTAAGCAATCTGACAGTTTTACTGTCGTATAACCAAAATGATGGCCTTAAAACAGTCAATGACTTACTGGTTTCCACTGAAATTAGTTTCCGAAAAGGCCCTGAAATTAGTTTCCGAAAAGGCCCTGGAGCTTAACTGAAGCGAGTTTCCGAAGTTGAACAGCTTGCAACGTGACGTCAACATAACACGTGATATTTCGCACCCCCGCCCCCTGCAGACAGCTTTAAGTACCTAACCTATTCGAATATTTTGGTATGTCCATGCCACTGCCAGAAATGTTCGTCCCATTCTCATCGCATGGGACCTGACGACGATGTAGTGGGAAAAACAATACGTAATAAGCGGGGGAGAACTGAGTCCGAGAAAGAGAGAAGAAAGAGGGAGAGAGCGAGAGACCCGCGCAGCAAGAAACGGTTTCGCGGGAGAGCGAGCAAGAGACTGATGAGACAGCCGTCGTCAACAATCGAGCGCCGTTGCCTTTCAAAATATATCTGTTGCTGCTCGTGTGGTGGTCGCCGTTCCAAGTTTGCTAAATGAATATCGCAGTGAGTATTTGATTTAATTATTCGATAGATCATTGGCATTGACAACGGTAGTTTCTGTCAGGAAATCATTCGATTCGTCTGCTCGGATTTTGGGATTTACTCTGCCTTTAACTTATATATTACGTCAGCGAGAAAAAAAAAGGTCTGTCGCAACGCAATAATCAACCAATTGATTTTGTAAATGAATGCCGCAATTCTCTCGCGTGGAAAATAAGTATCATTGAAATTGATTGTGCTCTCTACAGCAAATTGATTACGTTCCGCGTGTCGGAGATTGATGTATAGTAACGTCCTTGGGATAACTTTGCAAACATTAAATACCATTGTATGGATTTTGTACGATTAACGGTAGCACTTAGGATTGAAAAATTATTTATTTGAAAGAAATTTCAGTTTAAGCAATAGTTTTAGCGACGATTTCGAATGTCGATGATTTCATAATGGAGTTTTAATTTCGTAAATTTTGATAATACGGCATCGACGCGAAAATCTGATCATTTAGTGAAAATTCGGATTAATTTCCTATTAACTCAATAATTGTAAAATTTTCAAAAGTAAAATGTCTAGAAATCTTTTCTAAGCACTCCATTGCCAAGCTTACATGGACGTTATCAAAGGTGAAATAATGTGTCACATCAAAGTTTATTACATACAGGTGTTGACGTGTTGTATTGAATTGAAAAGTAAACAGTCTGTAGTTGTGTTAATATATCACATGTTTCACTCTATGCTTATAATCACTAAGTCACACAATGCTTGCTATTATTTCTTAATCTATTGAATATACTAGAGAATCATAGAAATCTTCAATCCATAAGAAAATTTAATGCTTCATGATAACATTATTTTTATCAATAAGTGACTTTCAATTATTAATGAGAATATAATAAATAGAAAAATTTTGCAAAATACAAGTCACTTAAAACAAAAAAAAAACTTAAATAAAATAAATTCATTCGGTAAGTCATAAATATATATTTGTGAGTTAATTACTCTATTGTCTTGAGACTTTTCAAAAAACTAGGATTGGCATTTTTTTGCTTTTTTCATTTATTAAAAACATTAAAGTAGTAAACCTTGAGTATATAAATTGCTATAGCTAAGTATAATTTATTTTATTTCTCAGTCTCTCAAACAATAAATCAAAATAGCTTTAAGTTATTTTCCAAAAGCTCAGGATATAAACACTATGAGAAATGAACAATAGATGTGCCTCAAGAGTTGCTTTTATTAATTCTCTATGAATTCTCCACAGTAAACTAACAAAATGGCAACAGCAACTCTAGGATGGACTGACTATGCTGTTATTGCACTAACAATGTGTATTAGCGTTGGAATAGGACTCTACTATAGATTTTCTGGTGGTCGACAAAAAACTACTCAGGTATGATCAACAATTTTATTCTGATTGTTTCTCAAATCAATCTTCTGAATGTGGGTATGAATATTAATAATATTTTAATGCTTTTAGGAATATTTTTCTGCAAACAAATCAATGAGTATTATTCCAGTTGGCATATCACTTATGGTATCGTTTATGTCAGCCATCACATTACTTGGAGTATCTGCTGAAAACTACAGATTTGGCACACAATTTGTTGTAATTAATATAGCATACTTGATAGGCACACCTTTAATTTGTTATGGGTTCTTACCTGTATTTTACAACCTTGGAGCAGTTAGTGCTTATGAGGTATTTATATTGTTGATTACACCAAAACATTAAACATCACATAACTGATTGTTAATTGTTTTCAGTACTTAGAAAAACGTTTTGGCTATGGAGCTCGTTTAGCAGCTAGTTTTTCATCATGGGTCCAGCTACTTTTATACTCTGGAGTAGTTTTATATGCACCAGCACTAGCACTTGAGGCAACAACAGGATTGGATAGATATTGGAGTATAATTACTATTGGTTTAGTCTGCGCTTTCTATTCTGCAATAGGAGGAATTAAGGCTGTATTGATAACTGATGTCTTCCAAGGGATTCTAATGTTTGTCTCACTTTTTATTGTGATTATTACTGCTGCTCACAAAATGGGTGGTTTGACTGAAATTTGGCGCATTGCTGATGAGGGCAGACGCATTGAATTTGATAAGTAAGCTTTTTTGATTATTTTAATAATTGAATTCAATTTGACGGTTCACTTTTCGGTTGACGTTTAATAAAAATTTTAATTACTTCATTCACAGCATATCACTAGATCCTACTGTTCGTCATACGTGGTGGGGCCTTATCATTGGAGGTTTGTTTACGTTCCTTTCACTTTTTGGAGTAAACCAAGTTCAAGTTCAGCGTATGATGACTCTAAAGTAAGGACACAAATATTTTTAAAACTTTATCTCTCAAGAACAAAACCTTTCTTAAAATTACAGTATATATTTTTTTTTTAAATTTCAGTTTGTTATTGAAATCTAAATTTTTTCTCAATGATTATTTCTTTGAACACTTGGTTTTATTGGCAAATTTTTAATATGATTATTGTTTGTTTCAGGAGTTTAAAATCAGCAAGAATAGCTTTTTGGTTTAACTGGCCCATTTTAACATGCCTTTCTGTGACAACTTGTTTCAGTGGTCTTGCAATTTATAGCTATTATCATAATTGTGATCCTATAGAACATGGAAAAATATCTGCACCTGATATGTTGATGCCTTATTATGTAATGGATACATTATCACATTTACCAGGAATACCTGGCTTGTTTATAGCTGGTAAGCATTAAAATCAAAATAACTTTAAAAATCTATGTGAATTGGAAAATGTATGGAATATTATATTTTTAGGGATATTTAGTGCTAGTTTGAGTACAATATCTGCCGGCTTGAACTCATTAGCACTTGTTACTCTAGAAGACTATATAAAACCAGTTTACACAAAATGTTCAAGTCATCAACTTTCAGAGTCTAAATCTATAGTATTTGGAAAACTCTTTGTAATTGTTTTTGGAATTGCTTGCATTGCATTAGCTTTTGCAGCTCAATCATTAGGAGGAATACTGCAGGTACTTGTTTGTTTTTATACATAGAAAGTTTATTACAAATCTATCTATACAACAAAATGAAATATCATAAGATATTTCTTATATAAATCATATCTTTTTGAATAATTTTTTGTTTATATCCAACAAGAGACAAATATTATAGATAAATAACAAAACTATTTATTCATTACAGGCTAGTTTAACTATTTTTGGTGCTGTTGGCGGGCCACTGCTTGGTATTTTTACTTTAGGGATGTTAATTGAATCTGCAAATCAAACTGGCGCTATAACTGGTGTTTTAACTTCTCTTGCATTTACACTATGGATTGCCTTTGGTCAACCTAGACCACCACTAACACCTCTACCATCTTCAACCTTGGGCTGTGATACTAGTCCTTTAATTAAAAATGTCTTCAATGCCACTACACCAGTTACAGAGTTATTAGTTAGTCCACCGTACGTACTGATTTTATCTAAATGTAAAAATAGAACTCTGAAATACTTTTTTTTTTAAATATGGTCATTTACAAGCAGTAGAATTTTTTTTAATTTTATTTGTAAAAAATTTTTATCACAATTCTAAAAATAATTTTGTTCTCGAAACTTTACCAATACTTTGAAAAGCAAACAGTTTTTTAATAACTTTCATTTTCATTTCAGGAGTGATTCATCTTATTTTTACCTGTATCGCATCTCTTACATGTGGTACAGTCCTATTGGATTTGCAATTACGATGATAATCGGATATGCTATGAGTCAGTTAACTCGTTGCATATGCAATAGTCGTAATGAGCAGTTGGATCCAGATCTATTTTTCCCTTGTATTGCCAGACGGATAAGGCGACGTAGGAATCGACGAATTGATAATTTAACGTCCGATGCACTTTTCGTTTTTGACAAGCATCAAAATTCCCATAAGTATATGGAGCAAAATAGTCACTTTTAATGTTTGAAATCATTGTGAGAACATGCTTAGTACTTATATGTTACAAGAAGGTTCAAAGTACATTAATTATGTTGGTGTGATACATTTTTTATGAAAATCTGAAAATTGTATAGATATTTTGTATATGAGATTTAGAGATTCTTTGTAATTCTCATTCATCACACTCATGTACTTTTAGGAAGTATAAACTCCGCTCAATTTTATTTTCACAGATTTTACTATACATCGTACTGAAAAGTTTAATCAACGTTGTTTTTTATATTTATTATGATATTTACTACATTCCTTAATTTCTTATGTGCAATACTACCACAATTTTATTTAGAATGCATATTAATGAAAATTGAAGTATGTATTGTAAAAGCGTGTAATGTCTGCATGATTGTTGTCTTGGTTTTCAATGCCTTGATGTACGTGGACAATAATATTGTGCAAAAAAATGTATTACTCGTGAAGTCAGAGTTAAATTTGAAGCTTATAGGCGTATAGAGTAGCAATGTATGATAAAAAAAATTAGTTAATTCGACAATAAATTCAAAATTAAACGCGCTGATATTTAAAATTGGAAATAAGTTCACGTTTAAATGTTGCACCATACGTCGCATATATAGGGAATCAATAATAATTTGTTTGTAAGCTATATAGCAGTGTTCAAAAAAGTCCAAACTTTTTGATTCTCTTAACTACTGAGTGAACATTGATAAAAATCACGCACGTATATTAACATATTTTTGATAAAAATAATTGTAATTGTTAGAATGTTGAGGTGTCTATGTATAGCAATGTTATAATTTTTATTGTTGCCAAAGTTGTGAACATTTTAGCTATAGATATTTATACAACAATTTTGTAAAGTTATAGTATTAAATGATCTTGTTTTTCAAAATGTGCATTATTTCTAGACTTAAACCCTGAAAAATGTTATTCTTCTAAATTCGCCAACCAGAGCATTAAACAAAGCCTTGTCTAAAAGCGAGAACGGTCTGCAAAGTAATTTGTATTCATGACATTGTAATATTTCTAATTATAGCTTTTTTTAATCACTGGATACTGGTGCATTATGCCCGAAATCAAATCAGACGCTCTTATGAGTTTATCCAAATCATATGTTTATTATTTCGTTCATTCTTCATATGTAACTTTGAAGTAATTTTTGAACACAAAACTATCAATTTTGATTATTACCATTATTTAGCAAGAGAACATTGCTTAAAATAGTATACGAAAAATCGTAAAGTAGATGATTTTAAATGGATTCCAATGGAATATTTTCAGTTGTGACATTACTGTCTTAGCATAACGCAAATAATTAATTTCAATAAATCACGGTACTATTCCGAAATTATTCCAAACCGATTGCACGTGGCAATCGTCTAAATTTTTACACGTGGAAAACATAAATACCAAAGGTCAAAATGTCACACTAAATTAATGAACATAATTATTTAATAATATCCGGGATATCTAATTATACGGTGGTTGGTAATTATACGGATTTACTGTGTTTCGAGTATTTCGCATTAGCCAACGAACAAAACGTCACAGTTGACGGAATCTATATGCTGCTAAAGTTATCCACTGACGACACGAATAAAGTTCAAGTTCAGCGCGTATCAGAATATCGCGCAACAGTGCACTGTGATTGAGACAATTGCTGCTTCTCAACTTTTTAAAGAAATGAAAAGTTTCATTGAAATTCTAGACATACTCAATTAATTTATTCAAATAAAAAAAGAAAATTCCTACACATAATTTATAATGATATAATGATCTCGTTACTACAGTTATCAATTATTTTTCAAACATAAAATTAGTATCTATTCCATACAAGTTTTTCGATATAACATGAATTGAATATCGATTTAATATTGTCATTCGTTCGAAGAAAAGTAAGAATAGTTCTCGCGCACTAAAAAAAAAGAACTCTTCAGATAAAGATTGATTACATCATTACTATTATCACTACTGATAATAGCAGTCACATACCATTGCATTATTGAACTTGAAACAATTATCAAAGAGTGACACTGCAACAACAGGAAAATTCTAACTAAAGCATTTAAAAAATCTATAAATATATGCAATTTTTGCGGAAAATCAAGAGATGTGTCAATCATCAATCCTGATAAATTTAGTGCGGATTGGTTTGCACGGACGAATCACCATGTCCAATAATACCTCCATATTAGCCATACGATCGACAGGCTCCAATTTATAGTTATACAAGATACGACCGATCAAAGATTTCAGCTCTATCATTGCAAACTTTTGACCTGAAACGAAAGTAGCGTGTTCGAATTTTTCTGGTTCACGTAATTGTAGGCAACTCGAATTAGATGATTACCGATGCAATTGCGAGGCCCAGCACTAAAAGGTATGTATGAGTATGGATGACGACCTTTGATGCGTTCCGGCAAAAATCTGTCTGGATCGAATTTGTTAGGCTCTTCCCAAAAGTTTGGATCTCTATGAATATCGTACAAATGATATACAACTTCGGAACCAGCTGGGATTAAATACTTTGCTGTTAACAAAAGATAAAACAAGGTTTTGTTGATGAATCTGAAAGATTTTATATATTTAAATCAAACAAAGTATCTTGCCAAACTGATCTTACTCAATGGTAATTCTTCTGATGCGACACGCGAGATTGTAGATACAGGAGGATACAGCCGAAGTGATTCTTTGATGCATCTTTCGAGATATTGAAATTCTTGCAACTCTGTCATACCAATGATACCTTTACTTCTATCCAAAATTTCTTTTACTTCGCTTCTTGCTTTATCCTGAAATATTCATAGTAATATTCAATGAACAGTAGTAATAAATTGAAATAGATAAAAATAATTTTATTAAGGCATTTCTTGATTTACCTGTATTTCTGGGTGTTCAGATAAAAGCATCAAAGTAAATGTCATACACATAGCAGTTGTGTCGTGACCCTAAACCAGCGATACAATTGTAAAACTAAAAAGTATTTTTTTTATTCTAAAAATAAATTTTTTTTTTTTCATCTACGTACTTCAAACATAAAAGTGTTGACTTCTTCCTTTATACCTTCGTCATCGATCAAACCATCGTGCTGCGCTGATAGCAAAAGGTCGAGCATAGCTAATCTCCTTCGGCGACCTTGAAATAAATAAAAGTTGAACGTACGCATTATCAACAGCGATGATTTTTTAAATAAGAATGAAAATCGCGCGATATCTCTACCAGAGTAAACTTCATCCGACGCAAATTCATCGTCATCAGCAACTCCTTTCAAGAACGTGTTATCAGTGCGTTCGTGATATTCTCTGCGTTCATTAATAACCTGATTAAATATTTAGCTAATTAATTACTATTCCGAAACAAAAAAGCGTAGTTATCTGAAAAAAACAACGATATTTACTTTGCTTGTGAAGTCATGAAGACATGCGAGAGCTTTCTTTTGCATTCTTCCCAGTTTCCATAGAGAATTCATCATCCAATCGGTTATGTATGGTCGAGCTATCCTGAATATTCACGTTTATGGATTGCAATATGCTTTATAATGTGCAACGTGTGGTTAATTATAATCTCACCTATAAAAAATGACACTTCCCATATCGTAAACTGCTTGTCTGTATTCAGCGGCAGTTTTTTTATTGACATCGTTAAAAGATACTCCCATAGCCGATTCTAAAAATGACTTTCATCTTATGCATTCACTGAATCATAAATATTACAAACGAAAATTCGAAATAATTACCCAGAATTATATTCAAAGTATATTCAGAAGATAGATGGGCCAGACTTTTGACTGTTTCTTGGCCCTCTGAATTTAAAACTTCGATGAATTTTATGCTATTTTCATTTGTTATGTCCATATATTTTCTGAGGATGTTGAAATGGAATGCTGGCGTGAGAATTTTTCTTCTCACTCGCCATTTCTTGTCTATAATGTTAATTTTGTTTATGATTATAATCGGCCTAGTCAAAGCTGATTTCACATTTCTTTCATTATATTTTAATAAAATTTGGCAAAAGTCGATTATTGCGGATAAAAATATATTTTTTGGTATAGTTGATGAAAATATATTTTTGCAAACAAATCTAATTTGGCAATTAACTCACCATTACTTGTTAACAAACCAGTTTTCATCCATGGATGAAGGTAATCATAGGCAGGGCCCTTATTTATCCATTTTTGACTTGTCAAAAGAATCTTAAAAAACAGATTTTACACAACTTATTTTTATAGATTCAATTTTAGTAATTTTTTCGGTTGACATCAAGGAATATAACGAGGTAATAATATAATTGTTAGTCATAATTGTATCATCTACCTCTACATCATCTGGATGTCGAATACTGACAATAGCTCGATGAAAACCAAGCCAAACTTTAGTTATTGGATAATATTTATTGGTCATACCTCGAATTACGCCCCATTGTTTTTCTAAAGAAAAAGTATTTCATAGTTGTACATTCATTATTTGTCAAAGAAAAGTTGTATTTTGCAGTATTCTAATGAAATATAATCTTAGAAGGAAATTGACAACTTAAAAGTGAAGAAAGTTTATACATAATTTGATGTCGCTACGCAACACAGAGAATTCGTTCGAACGATGGCGATACGTAGTTTTATTTTACCGTCTATCATTAAACCATTCAAACTCTAAAATTGAAAAAATGATGTTTATTTTATTACCAACAGGAACGTTGAAGTCGAGAAGGTTTCCAAGTAAAGGGAATGTCGGTGGGCCAGGTATTTTTTCCAATAATTTATTGGTTCTACCCGTCCGAAAATAAATATGGAGAAATATGCACGCGAGTATAAGCAACAAGAAATAAATTGCCATGGTTTAAATAATAACAACAAAGACTCGCAATATAATTTGGCATGTGATCAAACGAATGGCAATGTACGACTAAAGCGTTCCCCAATTGTAAGCTCCTTTACTAGTCAGCGCAAGATAATACGCTCTTAAAAAATACTCAATATTATGACAGATTTCCTCTTAACGTTTTTACAATGCACGCGATCCCCAGTATTGCCGCAATACTATATAATTCAGTTCGAACAGCAACATAATGAAGATTTTCCTTATGCGATAGATTTTATTATATTGTTATAGACGGATTCGTTTCTGCCATATCAATAATTATTTTTATCTGAATTCTGATATCGATGAGATTGCAGTCAGGCGAATACTTTGATGTATCGCAAGGAAATAAAAATCCGCGTCGACATAACAATAGAACTCATGTCAGTCAGAAGAAAAAATTATTATTTCATCAATTTTTGTTTAGTTTTTTCGTATATTTTACGCATCTCAAAATTTACCGAGTTATTATTTAAGCATCATGAAACTCTTGCTAAATAATAAACTAAAGATTGACGTATGTTTTTTGACGTCAACATATTTATAAAATAGACAACAATACCGTGAACCAGAAGTGCTGATAAAATTCATAAAATCATCTCATATCTCCACATTTTACTTTTAGCTTTGTACTAACGAGCGCATGTAATATGTTCCTAATAATAAGATTCATAAATCTTCCCATTAATTAGTGGAAAATTATTTTTCGACAAGGCGTAGAATTGTCATAAAGAAAATGGTCTTCGAGATAATTCGCATTATGTTTTATGCATAATTGTAAGATTAGAATTCAGAATTTTTCAATTTTTTTATTTGATATTGGTACATTCTTTCAACGCAAACCAATTTTAAAATGCTCATTGTTTCTGATAAACATAATCTCACGAAAGATGCAATATCATTTTAAATATTTGAAAATTGTAAAAAATTTTGTTTTTTTAAGAAAATCATTCGAACTGTTGAATTTTTGTATCACGCATCTGTAAAACTAACATACTTAACAATCACGCAATTTTTTTATCAAATTAAAAAAACATCTGCTATAATAGGGTTTACAACTGATAACCGTATACTTAAGTTCAAAAATCATGCACCCGTGACAAATTATAAAGTCATCACAAGTGCGTGTGTACCTACTAATGACAGCGAATACGAGTAAAGTGCGAGTGTATAGATGATGGTTGATATGATGTATACTCAAATATACGCAATTTTACCATACATAACACACACGCGCTAACGTGTAATTTCATGCTCGGATTGGTCATCAACTACTTCGAGCCGCATCTTTGGACAGTAGTAAAAAAAAATCCGGATCAATTATTTTTCCACCCGGTAGTCTCGTCAACGATATGACTATCAAATTTGATTGTCTGTGATATGGCTTTGAGCCGAGCTTCGGTAGTTCTCGGTGGAATTTCAAAGACTGTCATTGAAAAAATCGTCAATTACAAAGTACTGAACCTTACTTTGCAATAATGTCGGGATAAAGAACTTTATTTATTTCTTGCGCAAGATATTTCTTGTTTTCGACTTTTTTTTCCAAGACAATACGCACAGATAGGCTCGATTGACAGAGGAGAATTTGGGACACCATAAAGAGCAGCGAATCTGATAAGTATACGTCAGTCGTTCGATGACATTGAAGTAGAATGACCGACTAATGAACTTGTTTTTGACGCCATGCACATATAGAGCCGTTATAACATTTATTTACATCGCGCACATCTATTGCTCTCCATGGAAAATTGCCATTGGTCAAGACTATACGTTATTTGTATTGTATAAGTCAGACATAGAAATACTTTGTAAAATTCACGTAATAAATGAGAATCAAACAAAAAAATTTTTTCGAATATTCTCAGTCATATTTTCAATAATTATTGCATTCATCTTCATTGAAAAAGAAAAGATCATTACGTTAACATGCATCACCTTGTTGCAGATAAAGTTCAAGTTACTCAGAATATCAAGTTCAGCGATTATAATAAATGCCGTAATCGTATATATTATCCAACACATCATCTATCGAGTTTGCTATGTATGTAATACACATTCGATTAAACGATATCGCATATACTCACTAGCCGCGTGCATTAATAAAATTATCCAGCCATCAATTCTTTTCGAAATTTCTTCATCGTCGCCCACTCAAACAATTAGCGACATTCCCCCGAGACCATCATCATCTCAATCTGATGCATTCCCTAATCAAGCGCCGCACAATTACTCATAAATTGGTACATAGCGCGCAATGTGTATCAATTTCTACGAAATCCACTCGAGATTTTTTGTAATACTCGTCGGTCGTTGCCGCATCATCATCATCATCCAACGTGACGAATTTTTATTAACGGCCGCACCACCATGCGTCGTCGCAGTTTGTCATAATGACTTTATCGTGGAGTAAAATCGTACGAACACGCGGAAAACTGCGTCAATCGAGTAGAAAGATAGAGAAAAAAAAAGCAATTGCGGTCCTCCACACGTTCGTCTTGCATCAAGCGCAATTAGGACGAAAATGTATATATCGCTCACACGCACGAGACCCATCGTATCGTTCTCATCCGAGATGTAACAATACATATATATATATGTATATTATGTTGTTGTGTGTATAAAAGTCGAAGAGTTGCAAACGAAGAAGAAACGGCCGAGGAGCCGGATCGAGGCGACCATTGCCAGTTATAACCAGTTTCAATTTAAAGTCCATGTCTGCGGCTTTTGCTCGCGACATATACACACACGCACACAGCCGATATATCGGCTTTCCTTAACGTGTATGTGTGTATGTAACAACCCTTTTATTTTTCGTGTGCGCGTTTTAGCCCGTGATTATTTGTATTGGCACGTCGAGGGGCTGCGTGTTTATATATCGGCACGTATAGCTTAGCGATTGTCTTGGATGAATTTTGCCGTTTCGCACGTAAATGAACAATGAGATTTGACGTTTCTCGCACGAGAAGATTTTGAGGCGCGTCATTATTATATGCCTTATAGTCGTAGTTAATTATGTAAGAGATCGCCTTTGAACTTGCAGCGTCGTTTTTCAATATCAAACCACTTTCTGCGGTACCTGTAATACACTTGCTCTAGGATTGAAATAATTTTATTTTGAACCGCAAGTGATAATTCATTCGACTTCTTTTCTTTTTTTAGCCGTTTCACTACTTGACTGTGTCTCAAGTTTCAAGCTCTAATAAAATGCAAATAAGGAAGTGTTGAAGTTAGTTGAGTAAATTATCAATTTCGGAAAGCTTTGCATTATTTCGTCCTTTGGCCGTAATTTATGCGCACCTAATTAGAATATTACGTGTTCATTATGAATGCTAATTTGATTTTTTTGCATTAGCGATTGTGCTTTTAGAAGCTTGCAAGTGGGAAATAGAAAACGATAAATAATTTCCAGCAAATTTTAATTGTATGTATCAAATGAAATTTGATATAGCCATTAATACAAAAACTAATTATTGACTACACCTATTATGAAAACTTTGATGACGTTACTGGAAGGCAATATATTAAAAAGAAATTCTGTACATATAGTGTTCAATTTATTCATTCGGTAGTAAACTAATAATATAGATAGTAGAAATAGATCGAACAAGTAAATATTAATAAATTATTTATAAAAAAAGAATTGCCTACCCTACATAAATTTAATTTGACAGTTCAGTATTTCATAATATAAAATACAAAATCATAAAAATTCAAGTAACTTTTCGAAAGCTTTCATAAAACGCTATTAAAAAAAGTACTGTAAAACCATTGCTTTTTTCAAAAATATAATTTTGAAATGCGACATTCAGCATTGAAAACGCCTGTAATACGAACTCTTCAACCTGAAATTCAAAGTCATATAATTGAAAAGCCATGACCGTTGTGAATGTATATCCTCTGACCTGTCCTCCAAACCGGAACGTGTATCTCACGTGAACTATATAAAAACAAGGCACCCATAACACGAATTGGCATAGTAACTCTCAATCGATCGACCCGACACTGGGCGGTTCGTTGATCTTTTCTTCGTTCTTCGGGATCATCTGGTAATCCCGACATTCATATATACAGTATATGACGGCAAACTGGTTTAATCTCGATCCTCGCGATCGCGCGCGCACGTGGACCACTATTTTAAAACACGTTTATCTATGAAGACAACGATCTACACGTTGCACAAATACACACACAGATACGGAGTTGTCGCAGCTCGTTAAATGCATATTTACGGTATATGTCACACACATTTGGCAGTAATTACAACTTCGTATATGAAGCTCTTCCTCGTGTGTTTTTGTTCGCGACGACTAGATTTTTCCGATAAGATTTTTTTTTACGAGGGTAACGAGGTCTTCGAAGAGCTTAAATTCCGTATAGCATTAGTTGATTGTCAGTTTCGCTCCGGTTTACGCGTTTTCAAGTAGCTTACAACTACCGATTTACGAGCTACCGGTTTACCAATGACCGGCGCAGTTTGGATTTCATTTTCTTGAATTATACATGCTGCGATCGCAAACTTATCTGTCAATTTTCAATGTGAAAATGTGCGTTCGATCATTACGAAATGCCATTTACGATTCGTTTCTTTCTGTCAGCATCTATTATTGATCTGATATATGATTTTCAATATCTTCTACCGCGGAATTGTAGATATATGTAAATAAGAGCAATATTCCAGTTTCTTTGATACATCATTTTCAATAAACTATGTATATCTGCTATAATCAATGCAACAAAATGGGTCTTTTTCGATGACGTATATTATATCTCGTGCTAAATTAAGAAAATAGTATCCCATCGTTCTGCTGTCTATTCAGTCTCTATAGCTTGACGTCACCGGCCGAATTTTCAATAATATTTTTATGGGAAAATCACGCACACGCGCGCATCTTATAGTTGCGTATAACTAAACGTGTGATGACGACTGTCCCGATTCCCCATTTCCACGAGTTACGCCGATTAATTATAATCATATACTACCAGACAACTTGAAAGATTTCAACGTTGATAATTCTAAAATATTCATAAATTATGTCATTATTACAGTTTTTTTTTTCAATTGTTTGATTGGTTTTCTCGAATAAATCGAAATCTTCTTTACAAATAGTACCTATATTGCACAATCGTCATTAAAGTGGAAGCGTTTCCAAAGAGATGTATACCCGAAAATCTGCTATAAGACAGCATGACATTGATATTTTCGGATTTTTGCATACAATTTTACAAATCAGAAATTCCAGATATTTCCTCAACACAAAGTCATTAAATTTTTGCATGTTATCCTTAAAAAAGTCTTTTACGAAAACTTGTTATAAGAGAACATGACAATGACATTTTCGGATTTTCGCAAACAATTCTACCGATCAAAAATTACAGGTGTTTCCTCAACACAGAGTCATTAAATTTTTGCACGTTGTCCATAAAAAAGTCTTTGACAAAAAGCGCTTAATTCGTAAACTTCATTATTACATAATGCAGGCATTAATTTGATCTAAATTACCCTTTTTCATTTAACATAATGTCATGTAAGTATACAGCGCATGACGTTAGGACTACTATAAAGCCGTAGTGTAGATATGATAAAGCATCATCTAACATAATTCATTTGATTGCCGGCCATGATTCGAAGCGCGGACGCTTTTTTATCAGAGACACAGGCACATAAGTATAATCTGCCCAAGTGACAAGGGCGTCACACCAAATTACTCGCAATTATAACGGGAAAAAAAAGTATATAATTGATAGGAAGGCCAACCTTTTTGAATTGACGATAAGCGTGGAAAAAACGTCACGTGTTCGCTAATTATCGCACCGAAATCTTTACAAATGCATGCGTCGAAAAGCAAAAAAAAAATATATGTTTGGTGTAAATTAATTTTTTTAATAGGCGCGAGTTTTATAAATTCTCGCGAATTTCGTTTGATAAATCGTCATTGACGCAATTGAATTATAATTTTTAAATTCCAACTGCGAGATATATGATCTCGCAATTCGATTATTGAAAAATTTAGCTCGGCGGCGATCGTGCTATAAAGAGAATTTTTATTTTGCAAAACACGAGCGCCAAATGAAATTCCTCTTCTCAAAGAGGAGAAAAAAAAACATTTTTATTTCAGATAAACCGCGGCAGACAACAAAATGCGGCGGAACGAGCGCATTGTTACGTCCGAACAAAACGTGCTCTAACTGATTTCTGGGTGAACCGTGTTATTTGTTATGCGGGAAGTGCAAGTACGTAAGACGTATATATACGTTGATCTGCAATTTCACATGATCGAATGCGACGTTAAAACTCCGAATAATTTCACTGGTTTGCTTTTTATTGTCAGTTCGGTTTCAGCTAGTCGCTTGAAATTACTATGAATAATCAATGGATTTATCGAGAAATAAATATCCGGTATGCGCTGCTACTTGCAATTTTACGTTCTGTTAACAAATGTATTTGCTTTAATAATCTAGAAATTTTTATGCACATCACCAATGAGTTTGATGAGGAAATTTTACAACTATGATACGTTGTTTATTGACTGATGAATCAATGAATCAAACCAGTTTAACCGAGATGATCTATTCGAGCAAATTTATAATGCAAATAATAGAAATTTTTTGTGTATGATTCACAAACGAAACTACTATGAACTATATAATCTATTTTTCCAGAGCAGAATAAATATTCTCCTTTTATCATTTTGGAGCACACGTAAATGACATATCGTTATAAAATTATTTTATTGAATGCTTGGAAGGACGTATCATCAACAATTATAACATTAGCAGATTCCTCGTTTGGTGCATATTTAATTGTGCATAAACACAAATGATGTCTATGTGAATAGACAAATATATTAATTGAAATCTGAATTTTTTTTTAACAATTAAATAATATAATCCATAAGTCGAGAGTGAGCACATTCTATTGTCTCTGAAATTAAAAAATTACAAAACTTTTTGAAACGAGTGATCAAACATTAGTTCATATTCTATGGACCCATAATGAGAACGCGAAAAGCTACATAATTTTATGAAAAGCTCGCTGTCACAAAAATCCCATTGAGCAGGTATAATTCCATTCTAATCAATATGAAAAGATTCTATCACTATACCATTGATTTAAAGCTCAGAAAACCTCAAACTACAAACGTAAGCTTTGAGTCATAACCCTTCAATAAAACCGATTTTCCCATTAATTGCTCTCCTCTCGCGTCAAGTAGTCGCAACTCATCCGTCGTCACTCGAAAAATCCAAGAAAAACCAAACGCACGCGCGCGCGCGTGACAATGAATTTGGCATTCGGGAAAAGAGACAGCAGACATACATGTGTATCGCACCAACACTAACTTGTCAATCAAACTTCTGCGCGCGTGCATGTAAGTATATGGCACTTCTCACGGAAAGCAAACACATAGAATTTTTCGTGTGTAATATTCCGCGACAGTGTGTATGTACATATACGTATGTATATATGTGTGACCAAAGCGTTCGAAGTAATGTTGACAAGATGCAAAGAGTAGAGGGATTCTCTCTCTCTCTCTCTCTCTCACTCTCTGGCGGTCTCCGCGGTTCGAAAGTGGAAGGGGCGGCTAGCCGTATAAAGGCACACACGTGACAATTAAAACGATCAGTCTCCCAAACAGATCCTCGGCAACGACGAACGGCCTCTTGTAACTTTCGACTTTGACGAAGAAATTTTCTGCCGGAAAACAAAAACGCGATCGCAAAGTTTTTCTCGTGTGATTCTTTGTTTTTTTTATATTTTTTATTGTCTTCAAATTTTATCGGTGGTGAATTTTCGGAACACAAGGAGGCGTGTTATTGTCGTTTGCTTGCGAGTGCTTATATGCGTTACGCCAAGAAAACGAGCACAATCATTGAGCTGCAGTTTCGTAACTTCCTCAGCGATCGTCAACGTTCTTGCGAGCCAGTAACGACATCGTCGCCGTTTGCAACCCTTCGACGGTGATACGAAGCTTCGAGGGTACGTATCAGATAAAAAAATTACATTTTTTTTTTTCGATTGATCGCTGAGCCAGTTGTGCGATATAGTTGGTCGAGTTTAACGAAAAGGGAGCGTTGAACTGCGTGTATTGTGTGTGTTGAGCGAGCGGATCGAATTGCGGCGCGGGAGGATTATATTCATTTTTTTTTTCGTTTTGTAATTTTTATGACTGTTGCAGTTGTATATTCGTTCTTTAGTTCATTTACGTCAAAGATTACTACTTTACGATCGTTCGAGATTACTGATAGATAGACAATTTTTTTTCCATTTCACGTTTATTCAACAAATCAATTTCTTTTAAACTCGCGTCAATAATTCTTGCCGGCTCGACGATCGACTTCAATGAGAAATCGATCTTTCACACATTGAGGTGATTGCAGTACTGTCGCTTTTCATTAAGCCGCTGATTTGTTTCTTCATTGATCGTATGACTTTTTTTTCCTTCTTCGTTCTTCGAATGAAAAAAAATGAGAGAATAAATATCAGTCGACCAATCGTCAATCGAGAAAGTTTTTTTTCTCGCGTGTTGGTAAATTTTTTTTCGTTAATGCTTTCTACGTACAAACATCGTCGTTAACGATCGCATAATGACTTTTTAGAAGAATATGAACCATCGAACTTTCGAACGACAAAGCCTTGAGCCAATTGTCCGTGTACTCTCAACAACTGTATAATCTCAATCATACCTGCCAAGGATCTCGCGAAAATTGCCCGGCCACAAAATCTCTTCGGTTTCAATACTTTTCTTCGCGTTGTACAATTAGACAATTCGAATCACCGAACAATAAGAAGGATAACAAAATACAGCGCGTGGTCGACGTCATCAACCGAGTAAAATAAATGGCGGGGCACGAGCCTGCGCGAGGCGTAAAAGAACGAGAAAAAAAAACTTAAAACAAGCCCCCGCGAAGAAGTTGCACGCGTCGAGATTTCATTCGATTGAGCGTGACATTCAAGAGAAAGATGCTCGAGAGAGCTGGCGAACCGCTTCAAACCAGAAACTATTCAAATGGGATTGCGCACTCGAAGGATCGTAGTAGCGGCTTATCAATATAAATTAACTCTTTCGCATACTTTTGTGAAATCGAATTAATTTGCACGATCGTGCGGCTTTTTTTTTTATTCCATCTCGATTCCTACACGTGCGAAGATTTTTTGCTTTTTTTTTTGCACGAGCGATCCAGAAAAATCTTGTTAAAGACGCGTGCAACGAGGTGCTCGTTATGACTTCCATTGTTGGATAATGCGTTTGTTTTTTCATTACCTCATTGCTTATAAACCTTTTTTCACATCTACTTCTTCGTCTTACTTCTCTTTTTGTTTTTATCTTGATTGCAATTTACGCGTTTACTAATTGTTCGCGCGCTGCTTTGAGGAACTGACGTCGTACGTTGCGTTTTGTGTTTTTTTTTTATCATGCGGAACGGTAAATCCTCTCGATGATTGAATTTACGTGATGAATCGAAAATATTTGCACTACCTGTTGACGTAAATTTGAATTGTTACGTGATTTCACGCGAAATAGTAAGATTATCACATAGCAAAATTATCTGAAAAATTTGTTTACGAGCTGAAAGCTTTGTTATTCCGTCTTCTGCATTGTTTCGTTTTGATAATTAGTATAACAGCCGGTACTAAAAAAATTTTTTTTATCATCACCGTAAACTTGTATGAACTCTCGTTGTTATTTTTTTTTTGCGAATTACGCAAGAGAATTTTTTTTTCGTAATGCAACGTAAATATCGCGTGTAATTGCAGGAACAATTTGCAGTATTCTTTTTTTTTTCTTCACGAGATAGAACGGAAGTTTATAATAAAGATAAGGAAATCTTTTGTTGAAAACAATCGTAATTTCAATTGGGAAAGCTCCAAAACGTATATTAATGCGAATACGCAGTTAAAGTTTAATCGTAACTGCGTATCTGCATAAAGCGCCGGCACCTGCAGGTATAGGCCATAGCGCCTTAGTTACGTAATAGTAATTGAAGTTGAAGACTGGAAATTATTTCCACAAGTTTTTTGAAAAATTCGAGCTTTTATAAGTAGTATTCGATTACCGCCAAGCTACGTAATCATCATCTAGTTAAATAATCGACGACTTTTTGCAAATTAACGCTCACTAATGGGATTCAATCAAACAATTCCGCAATTGCAATATTGCAGTTCCCGACAAGATTTTTTTTTCAATTTTTTTTATTACCGCAGTTATTTCAATTGAATGATTGATAGGACTTAAAAGCTCATAATTAAGAAGTTCTAATTAGTCTCAGCTAAATTGTTTCCAATTCAGAAACAATTAAAAAAAATATCTAAAACTAACATTGAAATTTATCATTTCCAGAACGGCTTAAAAATGCGTGCTCTGCTGTTGATCCTATTCTTCGTGCTGTCGGCGTCGTCATCGGCCGAGCAAAGACATCGCGAAACAGCGTCAACGGAGGCAACTAAACAAACCGACGAGGAATGTTTAGCCGATCATCCAACCCTCGTCAATTTGTTCTCGTGGGCGGATTATCTCGTACTCGCGGCCATGCTGGTGATCTCGTGTTTGATCGGCACGTTCTACGCCTGTTTTTCGAAGAAACAAGAAACGAGCACTGACTTCTTACTCGGTGGCTCGGATATGGGTACCATTCCGATGGCTATGTCGCTGGCTGCAAGCTTCATCACTGCTATCGAATTGCTTGGCAATCCCGCCGAGATGTACGAGCATGTGAGTATTATTATTTTTATTGACTATGTTTTTTTTATCGCCGAGGAATTTTTATTGTCGGAATGCTTTTATCAATTAGTACGTAAAAGTCAAAGTTTCGTGTGTATTCGTGTTTGTGAAAAAATCGGTATAGTTCAGTTCAATTCGATGAAGCTCGAAAACGCGCGCGGTAATGGGCTATTAATCGTCGCTGACGACCGCCGCGCACCGTTGATAATATACAAAAGCAAAAAATTGAATTACCAACGGCTCTCTTAGCGGAGAAACATTGTAAAACGCACTATAGGCGCTCGGCTCGGTCAATTGATATTGGACGCAATATCATCAAATCGTAATCACACCCATTGAGACGTAAACTTGACCTAGTAAACGAGGAGCGATGGAAGAAACTACGAAATCTTTGCGTGTATACGTACACATGTGATGAGAAAGAATTTCGATGCTAATTGATTTTTATTCACGCACTTTAAGGGCACGCAATTCTGGATGACTTGTTTGGCTTTTATACTCGTGGTGCCAATATCCTCGAGGCTTTATCTGCCGGTCTACATGAAGCTAAGGCTCACTTCCAGCTACGAGTACCTCAATCTTCGTTTCAATCATCACTGCAGACTACTCGCAAGTGGATTGTACATGCTGCAGATGATACTTTACACTTCCGTCGCCGTTTACGCGCCGGCGCTAGCTTTAAGTCATGGTAATTGCGCTTTTTTATTCTATTATTGTAATATATTTCCCTCGATAAATTATCATATACTGTAACACATCTTATATGTGATTCACACGCGAATAAGGAAATTTTCTAAAAAAAAACCACCATAATCAATTCACCGGTTTTTTTCCACGCTGATTTTCAACGATATTTATGTCAACTTATCATTTTACAGTTACTGGCCTTAATACTTACATCGCTGTAACTCTAGTCTACGTCGTCTGTATATTTTACGCTTCTCAAGTGAGTCAATTGATCCTATACAATGAATTTTACCATAAGCTCATACTACATAATTATTTATGTAATGAAAAACAAAATTGTTTTCGCAGGGTGGAATGAAAGCCGTAATAATGACAGACACGTTCCAAGCGGTAGTGCTGATAGCCTCACTGCTAGTCATTGCGATCTGGGGCACAATAGTGTCGGGCGGCTGGTCGACCGTCTGGGCCGATAGTCGCGACACCGGGCGCCTTGAATTCTTCAACATGGATCCCACCCCAACGGTCAGACATAGTTTCTGGAGTGTCGTTATCGGCGGCACTTTCTACTGGACAACCATGTTCTGCAGCAATCAGGCGTCCGTGCAGAAATACCTCAGCGTCGAGAACATCAGTCAAGTTAGGAAGTGAGTTTGTTTGTTTTTTGTTACGTTGTTGTTGAAAAAAACAAATAAGCGCGATGGAATTTTTTGCGAGTTACAATTATGAGATTACGATTAATTTCAATAGTTTGCTGTTGTTCTTCCGGTCGTTCGCTTTGTTATTATATCTTTGCAATGGAGCAACTATATTTTTCGACAAAATTTTTGTTTCAATTCTGGGTAAAATAACTCTAATTATACATTTTACGACAGCATGCAAATAAGCTTATTTTAAAAATTACTTTTTGCAATGAAACGTCATTCCAACAAAGCTTTTTTTTATAAGTAAATGAACCTTGGATAACTAAGTAATAATGACATACTAAAATTTAAAAAAAAACTACACGTGTAAATTTGAAGATGAGTTACAACATAGAAGCAGCAATTTCATTACCGTTGAGATAGCACCAAAAAAAAGTAAACTCGATTCGATTCAATTTTTCTAATGCCAAGCTCTACCTCCGACTCGATCTGTTCGCAGAGCTTTGTGGGTGTCGTCGATAGGACTCGGCTTGATCTACACAGTGAATTTCTTGACTGGAATGGTATTGTACAGCGCGTACAAGAATTGCGATCCGGTGAACGCCAAACAAATCACCGGCCAGGATCAACTGCTGCCACTCTACGTGATGAACCTCATGGGCGCGGCTAAAGGCGTACCGGGACTCTTCGTTGCTGGAATTTTCGCTGCGTCGCTTGGGTGAGCATTCAATTTTTCTTTTTCTCTTCTTTTAGATTGAGTTGTCAGAGTTGATTTTCAGCGATAACGTACTTCTTATCTCGATCGCGTAATATATTTTACAATAATTAGAATTTTCGCAATAATATATTTCCTTTTACTATACTTTCGTTAAACTTATCTTTTACCTTTCATTTTGTTCATCAGTACCGTCGCAAGTGCAATGAACTCCTTAGCCGCAATCACCTGCGAGGACGTGCTGCAAGGATTATTCAAGTTGGAAGTGCCAGCTAGCAAGGGCGCCATTTACGCTAAGTGGATAAGCGTCTTCTTCGGACTTCTCAGTTTCGCGTTGGTCTTCGTTGTCGAACGATTAGGCGGTGTACTACAGGTTTGTTACTTATATTACTCCATATACCCGCGTACTTTCAACGTTAATTTATCCCTAATTATTTTTTTCTAATTTCTCAGGTGGCTCTGTCATTCAACGGTATGGTAGGTGGCGTTACTCTGGGTTTGTTCTCGTTGGGCATGTTCATCCCGTGGGCGAACGCCAAAGGTGCAATGACAGGCGCGATCGTTAGTCTGGCTCTCGTCATGTGGATCGGTTTGGGAGCTCAAGTTGCAACGTTGCGTGGCGAAATTCACCAAGACAGCATGCCCACTTCCATCGACAAATGCCCCTGCTTGAACGCGACTGTGACGATCGAAGCGATGCTCGAGACGGACAGCCACGAGGAGGCTTCGTTTATCTATAGAGTGAGTTATTGTTGAAAAGACCTTCGTATCGTAAAGCGCGCTCTTTTGTTTTGTTTTTTCGGTGAGCTTGCAGTCGACCCATTTGTAATTAGATATGCGTTAATTATCTGAAAATATTAAACAAATTTTAGGTTGATAAAATATTATCTCATGAATACCAATTAAAAATGAATTATCAGCATGAATTCTTCAATTATGAAACGAGATGCATTCGCTATTAGATTACATAAAAAAATGTTGTTTCGTATAGTAAATTTCTCATGATTTCAATTATGTGTAGGCAAATAATAAGATACTTACGTTCATAATTTATCATCTCTATTTTAAAATCAACAAAACAATTAGAACAATAAAAAAACTTGTTCTGCGATTAAACCATTTTATAATATCAACTAATAGTAAAACAAAAACCTTTTCAACTTTTACAGATAAGTTACCTATGGTACAGTGCAATCGGCTGCCTAACGACGATGATAGTCGGCGTGATAGTCAGCTACTTCACCGGATTCCAAAATCCAAACGACATCGATTACGACTTGCTTAGTCCACCAGTTCGACGTTTCTTGGGTACGACCAAATCGAAGCCTCATCCGGGCTACGCACTTGGCATTACAAATATTGCTCTCGAGATGGACGATGAGAAACCGAGAATCGAAAGCAACGGCGTCATTCAAGAGAAGGCGAAACTGTAAAAAAAAAACAGTTTATTAGTTATATTGAACGTTGAGTCTCGGAAAATTTTTCGCTGCGAGTAATGATGCGCGGTATCGTATAATCTTTAGTCTCGCCGACGTCCTTTTATTTCGCTCGACTTGGATCTGACTTGTTTTTATTTATTGCGGAGACTACCAAATTCAACCGAAAGTATTATATAAAATTCATTGATTTTTTTGTGAATACGTTTTGATGTTTGTAGACCATTTGTGCAAAAAGTATTGATTCGTAGAGTGTGATTGCTATTCTTTTTTCTTTTTTAATATTTTAGGCTCTGAAAGCCATATTTTATCACGTAAAATCTGTTTCAACTTTTATTATTCGTTCGAAAAGACTTTTTATGATATTTTATTGTTTGTTTGTACATAAATAACTTTAATATTTCAGAGCCTAAAGATAAAAAACCAAATAATATTGAGTATTAACTGTAAATAGGTCGACAACAACAACAAATATCGTGCAAGTATTTCAACCGACAATATATTATGTAAAACTAACTCTTTTGACATGCATGGAAAAAAAGTTACGTACCTGATGACTCTTATAACGTCGAAACAAGACTTGGCAATTTGTCCTTTTGATGTAGGACGACATTTAAACGAACTTTGTATATTTACTTAAAACTTGTTTATTCCTAGTGCAATGCGACGAATGAACAATAGACAAATTACCAAAGCCTTCAGTTCTCAGAAGGCATCATAATGATTATGCGTATGTTTTTGACTTAAAAGTCAAGACGTACATTGTATGTGTGTGTGTGTAGTTGAGTGCAACTCAATTTTAAGAAAATAACAAAAAAATGAAAAGGAGTTTAAATAGAATTCTAATCGAGTGTAGAAAAAATACACTTGTACAATAGTAACTTCTTACTTCTTACGTTTTATACTTGTATGCGAGTGATTGTAAACGGTTGTATATGAGCAATTCCACAAAAAAACTGCCATAATTCGGCATCGTTTGTCCGAATTTTCATATTAGGGGCACGCGCTAACGGAAGCCATTTTTACAAACTATTTGGTGTGTAGAATCGA
>JAWWMK010053421.1:0-39859 GCA_035047105.1 Galeopsomyia nigrocyanea | reverse complement strand
AAATATATGGTAAAATTCTTCAATGATGACACGCAGAAAGTTTAGCTCTTTCAAAAAAACCAATTCCGAAACGTGAAGTATCAAAAACAAAAAAGTTATAGCGAAAAAACGGAAAATTTCAAAATAAGCGAAAACAAAGCTTCCTCTTCAAGGAAGCAATAGGCGATGAAAATGGAATTGTAGAGTGCTTTCTAAGTATTATACACTAGATTTTAACGGCATTCGTCTTTCATACTTATTCAGCTTAAACGCAACGTTTGAAGAATCTGCAATAACGATATAGGACAAACTGGCATTAGGTACTTTTTGTTGGACCTATAGGTCCTTTCATATTTTGCGCATGAACGAAACTTTTGAAAAATTCTTAAAGAAGGGCACTTGTTGCCGCAAACAAACAAAAATAACTCAAGTACCTCAATTTCTCACTCTTCCTATGTACAATAAAGTTTGCTTATTACATTGCTGCAATCAAGCTGTTCAGTAGCGAGAACTTGAACTTTGTTGCTTGGGATGCGAAATTCGAAGAAGCCATAATGACATTCAGTCTCTCTATTCATTATCGAAAGACTTGTTGCGTTATAAAAAGATCGAAGAAAGGGGTGAGTGTGTGTACGTGTGAGCTTTAGCCTTAAGTCGAGGGCAGTGTACGCGAATGGCTCTGGTCTTTTTTCTCTCGTATACATACACGAAGAAAACGTAGGTACCTATTGTTTAGGGGCGACAAGTTTAGCCGGCCTATCAGCTGCTGTGCTGTCCGTCGGCTATCCCCCAAAAAATACGAAAAAAAAACAGGCTATAGGGAAGAACGAGGAGCAGGAGCAGAATGCGGAGCTGAGACGACGGCAACAGGGGCTAGCGTAGCCCCCAAGAGTAAAGTGAAACAAATGACGGACGTAGGAGAAAAAAAATCTCTCCGAAGGGACGTGTATTAAAGAAGAAGAAAAACGGGGAGGCACTATTGCCGGCCAGCCACCTTGGCAGCCAACGCTTCCTACCTCGTTACAGTCAGCCAGAACGCACGCACACACACACACACACACACACACACGCACACACACATACACACTGCCTCCTTCTCCTCGTCGTGCCAAGAGCCTCTTAACCCAACGTGTGGGAGTTAAGATGCTGCGCCGCGTGGATATTGCCTTTGGGTTTCGACACTGCCATGTCGACAGCCTCGCCACTGATGCCTGATTAATTTTACAACTCCCTCCCCCCTCCTCTACCACGCATTTTTCCTTCCCTCGGAATTTTATTATTTTTTCAGCGATGCCTTTACAACATTGACGCGTACATGCTTATACCTTAAAGCGATGCTGCTTCTTCAAAATTCCGACGAAATCCAACGAAAAAACCCAAGGGACCTCTGACTAAATAATTCAATTATGCGTCCCATAGCCAATTACCTACATAGCCCAATCGATAATGACAATATTCATCATTCAATGGTTACTTTAAAGTTGGCTCTCTAACTAAACGGCATTTACGACTGTTTTCAAAATCGTATGGAATGACTTACTAAAAAATAACCAAGGTGATATTTATATTTTTAAGCTTATATGCCAGCACGTACTATGTCCTATTTTGCTGCAACCGATGCATTTCTACTTGAAAAGTCTATCGGTAAACCGATTTTTTTTTAATACATCCAATGTGCTTCAAGGATAAGCCTCGTTTTTCAAGAGTTGCTTAGAAAATTATTCAAAACCCTATAGTGCAAAAATGAATTTGTTGATATAAAGTAATTAATTGTAACGTCCATAAAGCATCAAGTATTATAAAAAAATATATTTTGCAAATAGCGATATTACTTTATACCATTTAATTACTCGAATGACTGCGATCTTTATGATTACCAGCACGATACAAATGGAAATTCAAATCAGAAATATCAAATGACGAATTCCAATTAATGCAATACTGTACACTCTAATGTTAAAGCCATTTTTATTTTGACGCAGCAAAAAAGTTATGGAACATCCATAAAATTTACAGCACATAACTGGTCGCTATTAAAAGTCACGCTTTTTGCATTAGCAATATGCACGTGCTGTTAATCTTTATAGCACGTGTGACGGGGAAATTGGAAAATATCCTTTCTGCCCTTAATTGAACGCATTCTGAGTATTGCACTCGGTTTATTGGATGTATTTACATTTGAAATTTTGCATTTTGTATATTCAATCTATCGACCATTTTCCGCTCCAAGGCTTTTCGCATATTCGATTTGTGGTAATTTCTCTAGTAACTCAATAAAGTTACTATTGCAGAAAATTAATACAAGAATTCATATACATTTACAGTCAAAAACCAATACGAAGTTTTTTTTTGGTAATTTTGAATATAAAACCACATATAAGCTTTGAATAAAGTAGTTGTGCAAAGTAGAGGAAAGTGGGGCGTAACGGCCCTGTGAATAAGACGGGGATATCACCCCTTGTTTTCTATATGAGGGGTGTTGTTGAAAGTTTCGTTGTTTTTTTTTATCCTGTCTATAGGTTGGTATATACTTCCACAATTTTTTAAAAGTCGTCTCTTGAAAAATGGTAGTGGATCTTTCAAGAGAGAGAGAGAGAGAGAGAGAGAGAGAGAGAAAAATTATTGACGAGAAACTTTCAGTTTTTCACGTATATTTTGGACTATGTTTGACAACCGTTACTCACAAGGAGAGTGTCACATGTTTGGGTCACCAATTCGCCTGCAACTTTGGAATCTCTTTTCATACGTAGAAATATGTAAGAAGCCGCGTCCGTTCATCCTTACGCTTAATATTTCTATAGTTATAGGCTATTTTTGTCAAATATGTGAAAATATATGTCTCTCTTTTAATGGATATATCTTGTAACGTAAACATTGTAATGTTTTTGTAATATCACCAAAAGAAAGCTGAGATCAAATCCTTTCGAAGGAAAAAAAAATTTGTTCAAAAAGACCAATTCGTTCCAAAGTTACACCGATTTAAAATTTGTTTATGGAATCCTCAATAAAATTCTTTGTTTCGAAAAAGTGACTAATTAGCTTTTAAATTTTTTATATTATATAACTTTGGAACGGATTGGTCTTTTTTAACAAATTTTTTTTTCTTTCGAAAGAATTTGATCTCAGCTTTCTCTTGTTGATATTACAAAAACGCTATAATGCTTAGGTCACAAGGTATATCCATTAAAAGAGAGACATGTATTTTCACATATTTGACAAAAATAGCCTATAACTATAGAAATATTGAGCGTTAGGATGAACGGACGCGGCTTCTTACATATTTCTACGTATGAAAAGAGATCCCAAAGTTACATGCGAATCGGTGACCCAAATATGTGATATTCTCCTTGTCAGTGCGTGTCGAGCGCCGTTTATTATTCATTCATTTATTAATTATTGTACCTCGTAATGAGCCTTGGGGGTGAGCTTTTAGCTTTCACTTATCCCGACATCTATTATGCATCACAAGTATGATAGCTTATGCGAATTATTTTGCAAAAAATGAAAAACATTTATACCTAACGCTGGTTGTGCCGTTGTTAATGTATGGCTCTGTAATATGGTCTCCGCATATTGCTGAACTTTCTCATGCCATTGAGAAAGTTCAGCATAAGCTCCTTCGTGTTCTCAGCTTCCGCTCCAGGTTTCCTTGTACCTTTTTTGATCATAGTTATTCTGATTGTATGCGACATTTCTCTCTGTCGACTTTGGAATCACGCCCGGTTTACCAAGATGGTCTTGTGGCTTTTAAAGTAAGGAACAATTTTGTCAGTTGCAACGTGCTAACTGGTTTGTTTAATTCCCGTAATCTTGTTTACTCCTTGCGTGATCCTAAGGAGCTTGCTGAGTCTAATTACCTACATAACTATCTTTTCTATTCGTCCGTTCCTAGGCTCCTTAGGATGTGGAACTCTTTATCAGTTGATCTAAGATCCTTACCATCAATTAGTTTATTTAAGGCTGGGTTATTGCGCGTGTGCTTTAGTTTTGACGATTAATTATTGTTTATTTTTCCTATATCAGTTATTGAACAATTTATCGTTAGTTATTATGTTATTTTAGTTTAACCTTATTATATTATTATTTTTCTTTCATTTGTTCGGCACATAGCGGTGCCCCTCTTTCTATTATTTTGTACTGCCTTTGTATTTGAGCTTCGGCTCGTTGGAGTTATTAAATAAATAAATAAATAAATAAAAATATGAAGCTTTTTGATAATTCATCGAATAAAATATAGGGGAGGGTGGGCAAAATGGCCCCCTTAACTTTAAACGTAACTGGAGCCGTTCTAAGAGAGATAATCGACTTCAGAATGATTTATTTCGATTCAGTGGAGGAAATCCTACAAAACCCTACCAGTCAAAATTTTTTCGAGACTATTTTCCACTTTAAAAATCCATTTTATAAAAAGATTGGATTTTGGCAACTTCAAAATCTTCGGGGCAAAATGGCCCCCTTTTCTAAGACTTGTAACTTTGCGGATTTTAAACATATTTTAACGCAATTTATGGCACATTCTTTGTCTTGTTAAGAGCTTTTGTTCGGTTGGTCGCGCAAATATTTTAGACGAGTAGAACGTCAGCTACAGGTAGTTCAATATCGTAACTTTTCAATGAAAAACTGGATTTCTGTACAATTTTATCAGAAAATCATGCACAGGAAATGTTTGTATGCATGAAGAAAAATTCTATATATGAGATCTCAAAGCTAAGTAGTTCACTAAGTACAGAATGATCTTCCGGAAAGCAAAGGAAAAAAAAATAAATATACACATTTTAAGACGAAAAAATCTTACAATGTCGGGGAGAAATGGCCCCCTAACTGTTAAAGGCTCTTTAGAAATAAAGGTATAATGTTTTATAGCTCACCAAATAATGCAAATGGTTTGTTTTGTTATTTCTAATGATATACTAAAAAACCAGATTTTATAGTAACGTCCTTCGTAGTAAGCTCTAACGGGGGCCTTTTTGCCCCGAGGGGCCATTTTTCTCCATCTTCTCCTATTCAGAGCCTCCAAATTCAAAAGCTGAATAATACGCCAAGTAGAGTAACGAGCAAACGTTGCAATTAGCAGTTGCTAAAGTTAGCCAGAACGAAGGGCAACTGATTGGGCATAAATAACTGCAAGCCGAGAGAGAGAAGTTTTGCGTATAATTCAACAGGCGTCGGTGAGAGTGAGAGGAGGTGAAGATGGGAGAAGGGGGACGGCAGGGGGAGGGGGGGGGGGTTGGTTAGGTTGTGAACGTTAAAATGCTGCGGAGCTAAACGAAAGCGAGAGGGAGCGAGAGGGAGAAAGTGGGCGAGCAGCAGGCTCGCGCTGTACACAAGAGGGGGGTTGCAGCAGCAGCAGCATCAGCAGTACCGGGGAGGGTGAAAAAGGCCTAGCCGCCGTGTCCTCGGCGTGAGCTCCAGTAACCCGCCGTGCGCCAAGCCACAAGGACCATACCGCGTGCGGCGGCGGCGACGACGACAACGGCGCGACACCTTATAACATTCGTCAATCCGTCGACAGCACATTCGTTTCACGATAAGTACAAATTCAAAGTGCGGCTCCAACCAAATTCGACTCGCAGCTGCAAGTTTTCCGCGATCATCACGCAAGCTCGATCAACAGGTTACACAGACGATTATACGCTGCACACCGCAGAGCCGAAAGGAAGACAGAATACAGCTAAAATGTATAGCCGCGGCTGCGATATTGTGCGCGCTGCTGCATATAGATGCACGCGTGATACGCGCGCCGCGTTCCATTCCGTTATTACTGCTGGCGCACTCCATCGATCCTCTGCAAGCTGCAAATCCGCGAGCAACCAGTAAGCCAGCCGCCGGAAAACTTTGCAGCTATATATACCTATATACCTACCAGTGTTCCTAACATACCCTTGAGAAATTTTCGCTTTTGCCTCGCGGCTACAACGGCCCGCAGCAGCAGCTCTGCGCTCCGTCCATCCATTATCCGTCGCAAGCTCTCTCTCTCTCTCTCTCTCTCTCTCTCTCTCTCTCTCTCTCTCTCTATTTGTTTGAACTTCGCCGGCCACAGTCGGACGTTCGCTCGAAAGCGCCGTGTATCGATCTGAAAGGAAAAATCTGATACAAAGAGAGGAACAAAAACAAAGAAGAAGAAAGGAATCTGAAGATTCGCCGCGGAGAAATTGCCGAGCGGAGATTTCCCGCAAGTGGCCGTGCCGCGCGGAACAATGCCAGCACAGCTGCGCCGCGCGAGAACGAAGGTACTTAGCATATAAGACGGACGCGCTTAATGCGAGGCTCTTCGCACGCGGAATCCCGTCACCCCCCTTGCGGGAACAATCGCTGCTCGTTAGTACACGCCGCAATCGCGAGACGATGATTGGCGCGATGGCGAATGAGGCTGTTAATGCCGCACTCGAAGGTCCTAAGGAACTTTTGCCGGACAATGCTGGCGCATTCAAATCCCCCAATGTATTCCCTTTGGCATTCGTTCACGAATATATGTGCGTTAAGACCGAGCGACATGACTTTTTCCGCTGAACGTTTTTTTCCTTGCCGCTGGTGCAGTGTTGACGCTGTCTTTTTATCTCGCGCGCCACGCACGTGCACTCTAGCTATACACACGATATAGTGCGAAGAGGAGGAGGAGGAGGAGAAAGCATGATGAGTAAGGGCTGCTTCCCCGTCGAGGGGGGATACGAGCGGAAGAAGTAAAGCTTTGCTGCTATAATGGCAACAGCCAATTTGCGACCGAGGGAGACCGAGAGGATCGGTCGAGCTTTCACGCGAAGCTTTGTTCGCACTGACTTGCCATGACAGGTAAGATGCCCCACGAGAAATGGCCAATCATTATTGTTCGAACTTTGTTTACCGGTGCGCACCCCACGATTTATCACTTTGTTTGTGTCTATATCGCCGTCGTCATTCATTCATCCAATCATGAGTTTTCGATTTTTTTTTTCCCATTTTCTCTCTTCTTTATATATCTCTGCATTCATAGTGCAAACGTATATTGGATGCGTATACACATATTGGCGAGACACCATTCCACTCATTTTTCATTTTCGTTGATATCCAGAGTATCGTCAATATTTTCGCTCACGCGCGCGACCGTATTATTCAAACGACAATTTCCGCAAATTCGTTTTCCTGCATTGTCAATTATAATTGAATTCTGAAAATCGGTCAATTGTTCGACGTGTCGGTTTACAGTGGAAAAATAAATCCAATTCGTAGCCAAGGCAATTTTCTTTTCAACGGGATAATTGTTCAGATAATTAAATTGAACATCACATAGCAATGAAAGTTCGCACAGTGAGATTTAGGTACAACAAAACTTTGCTAACGCATTCAACATAGTTTGCATTCCGCGTTGTTATTTTAATGAAACACTATATATTATATACTCATGCAATGACTGGATTTTCGAAAAGTTACTCGCGAACGCAGCTCCAAAGCTTTACATTGAACGCCTTTCATACAACACAAAGCCGCGTAACACTAATTATAATTATAAGTTTTGAAACGTTCAGTCGCTCGCTCGAAATCAGTTTAACACGGACTCAAAATTGTCAACGCGACGAAATTAATGAAATCACATCCTCGGATAAATGAGGCGTATATAAGCCGCGTTGTACAATGTTACAGGTAGTTAATCAGCCGACGTCGTAGTGGTAGTACAAAAGAGAAGCCGCATCAAAGAGTCGAATGGAAGGCGTTGGCTGGATCAGCCGTGGATTTAGATATAGATAGATCGCTGTACATATAAGCAGTTGTAACCGCAACAATGTCTGGCAGTAGCGGCAGTAACAACAGCAGCCCAGCAGCGGCGGCGAGTTTCGTCAAGTCGCCGAAGAGTCCTCGGCAATTACCGCAAGTGCCGACGCTGTCGGGGCAGCGGAGTCCCAATCAGTTGTCGGCGACTGGCAGCCGCTCGCCCAGCACGCCGCGCGTCTTCGAGTTCCCGCCCGAGATTGGCGGCGCCGAGACGCCCAACACAAACTTCGACTTTGAGGACTTTGTCAGAGCGGCCGACTGCAAGAGCCCACAGGTGCGTTACTCGCAGCCGCAGCCGCAGGCAGAAGCTGCATACTTCGTGATTAATTGCCATTCCTCGCGAATTTTCGCTTTGTCATTCGCCGTATAAAGCGATGCCACGGCAGCCACAGAGGCATTTTAATTTTCGAGGCGCAGTAATGCGCCTCGCGCGCTTTTCAAACGGCGAGTTCCGAGTTGCTGACTCGGTAATTATTTCGTTGACTGCGCGTAGCTCTCACGAAAATATACGAGGAATTCTAGAAAATAAGTTTAACAATTCGGCACCGTTTGGGAATATTTTCAAAATGGATGCACGCTTTTGCTCGAGCCATTTTTACCATAGTGTTTGACATATGGAATCGAAAAAAATTTTGGCCCATCACGACAAATGCTTGTGACAACTTAAGTTTTCTTAACACGGTTTTTTTAAATTTCACAGAAAACGCAAAATGGCGTTAATCTGACTTCAGAATCGAATTCTACGGCTCAAAATACATCGAAAACCATATTTTTTGTTTGTCTACTCGAACTTCCGACTCATGTAGAGCTTTTCAAAGTACAACTATTAATATAAAAACTCAAAACTATGCAAATTCGACACGTTTAATGAAATTTGAGTTCAAAGCTCTACAAGAGTGGGGAAAAAATTGTTTCCGACGTATTTTGAGTCGTTGAATTCGATTCTGAAGTTCGATTAACGTTATCGTTTTGCTTTTTTTATTAAAATATAAAAAACCATAAGAAACCAGAAAAAAATGATATTTTCGTTTTTATCGATGTCAGAGTTGTTACGTGATATTGACACCCTCACGGGCAAAAAAGGGGTGTCACGAGAAAGTAGAGGATGGGCGAGCGCATTGCGAATCTTTTGAACTCGTAAAATTGAAAGAATGCACGCAGTTTGAACATTCGAAAAAAAAAACGAACACGGTGCCGAATTGTTAAACTTTTTTTATGGAATTCCTCATGTATAAGACTCAAGTTACTTAAAATCAACTCGTTATCGCACGACGCACAGTCAACATCGGAAGTGTATATAATATATGAATGATTGAAGGTGCCGAAAAGCCCGAGCTCGTTGGCCGGCAGTTCGTCGACAGCGGCAGGGGCGGCGAAGAGTCCGAGCTGCGAGACGACGTCGACGTCGGCGGTCTTCCAGTTCTGCAACCCGCGGCGCAGCATCAGCAAGACCCTGAGCTATCCGCCCAAATCGCCGATCTCGCCGAGCCCGAGCAGCAGCCTGAGCCTCGGCGACCGCGCGGCCTCCAGCTCGCACACCTTCCTGGCCAAGAGTCCGCGCGAACGACGCCGCCACTCCGTCAGCGTCAACAACTCCAGCCAGCCGAGCGTCCTCGGCGCTGCCACGGAGCCGAAGAGCCAAGTCGCCGGTAGTAGCCACCTCAACAAGAGCCAGAGCTGCCTCAACGATGCCCTCAAGAACGAGACGGCCAAGGCTCAGGAGAGAGCCATGTCCAGGAAGTCCACCAGCGACCTCACGGAGCTCAACGACGCCGACACCGAGGTTACCATGCTCTCCAGTCCCAGGAGGCGGGGATCTATGAAAGGTGGCTTAGGTTCGCACTTTTGTTTTTCATTTTCATTGCGCACTCGTCTTTTTATACTGCCTCCTGTAATACTCGCGACTCACGCGTCGTTCGTTTGCGTCAATGATTGATGTCCGCTGTAATATCGAGTAACGTTGATCTCTCGTCGCGTCTCGCATTCGATCGAGCAAATTCAATGACAGCGTTGCTGAATTTGATTCGTGTAAAATAGCGTTGTAAATAAATTGATCACGGATTCGTCGTTTTTCGTAAAAAAAAAAAAATCTTTCCCGGAGAAAGAAAAAAAAAGCAGCCCTCGTTAAGCTTAAACTACCGTCGGAAAAGGGCGAAATCACCATCGTCGAATAGAAAAAAAAACTCCCCTTTGATTTGTCCGTCTACCTCGACCTACAAAAAAAAGGACGTAAAGTAAAATGTACAGAAGAAAATAGTAGAGCGGGCAAAAGAATTGTCGGAGCGTAAGCTGTGTTAGGAAAAGGGCAAGCGCGCGTGAGCGAGGACCTTGTTAGAGACACGAGTATTTGGAGCAGGGGAGAGAGTCGAGGAAATTTGCTGTTGCTGCTCAATATCGGGATTATGATCGGGCGGAGCTTACGAAGTTGCGTGAAGCGTTAAAGCGGAATTCCAATAATTACCTGCTTTTATATCTCCACGTGTTGAGCGAGCTTCAATTCCAGCGACTTCATTTTCCTTATTTCTTTCACTTACACTTTTCCACCCTGTGATCAAATAGAAAATTCATGAGACTCGATGTCTCGTCCAATTCTTTTCAATTCAATTAGATTCCTTGAAATTGATCTTTTGATGGAATAAATTGTACGTAGATAGAAATTCCGTAAATTTTTTGTCCTGTCGATCCATCACAGTAATTTTTTTTTTATAATTGCATGTTTAGTAGCAGTTATTATCAAAATTATTTGAAATTATTGTGGTGCTTAATTATAGTTCCGAGTTTCGATTCGAGATATTCGCGCAATAAGTAAACTTTTATTTTGAAAATCAATATCAAATAAACTTGCGTGTGTATTCCAGCTTATCTTGCATCTCGACGTGGTTCACGGGATAGCCAAGCCTCAAATATAAGTAATGAAGAAATTGGCCCGCTCAACTTTAGCGCCCACCCCCGAGGACGTCAGAGAAGGACGTCGAATTTTCTAGAATTGCCAGGTACTTCTTTGTTCTCGTTAGTTGATATAAATGTATTACTTCTGTCTGAAGTTCAAGCAACGTCGAACCTAACTGTTGTTTATAACGGTATTCTCGAATTAGTAATAATCAAGTCATCTGAATCAGTCACTCGCAGAGAAAGTTCTACCAAAGAGAAACTTTAGTGATGAATTTTTCCGATAGGGTATATTATAATTATCAATTCATATAAATCGTATATATTTCAAGTGTACGTAGCACTGTGAAAATATGTAGATAATTTCAGCAGCTAGAAGCTTCAACTAAATTTAACCGATGATGTAATCTGCCAACTCATTCCTCGATGTTATCAAGATGCTTTTAATCCGATAGACGCTAACGCTATAATGGGATTGTAACCCATGAAAAATTATTAGCAACAGATTTTTATACGCAGAAAGCACGCGAAGCAATAAAATTTTTTTTCTCGACTTAATTTACAACCGAATGGTTTATCGTTTTCAATCCTGCTAAAATAAGGTAGGTGTACCCAATGTGGGACTAGTTTTGAAATAACTGCCATAACTTTTTACCATTAATGAATTTTTCAACGGGAGTGGTCTCGTTAGCTGCCCGTTTATCCTTTAAAACGAGCCGTCGCACGATTTTTTTGATGAAAGCTAGCCCGATTTATTGCACTTTAAATGCAACTACTTTTTTTTGTCATAAAAAGGCAGTGTTCCCAATATGGGACTATTAGAGAAAAAGGAATTTTTACGTATATAAATCATACGAGATATGTATAAGTAAGTTAAAAAATCAAGATTTATCACTTTTCAAGTATTAAAAACTAATTAATACGATGTGACAATGTTACAGTTACATATAAACATTAAAAAATATAACGAGAATCGAAATTCTATCAGTGACAAGTGGAATAAGTACTTTTATTTTGACTTACTGTCGAGTTTTGTCTTAAGTTACTCACGGAAATTCAAAACTCGAACATAGAAAAACATTAATATGATGTTTTTTCATAATCCATTAATAATTTCCGGTATAGTCCCATATTGGGTAAAACCGATAGCAAGCAACAGACAAAAGTAATTCGAGCGGCATTTGGCTTATTTACACGCTAGAAAATTTCTGATGAGTAATTTTGAAAGGGTAAAAGAAGACGAATCGAATAGTGTATCGCAGATTTATGATAAAATATACTAAACTACTTTAAACAATAAATATTTGGCTGCATGAAATTGAATGAGGTCGACGACTTGCTTGTCTAAAACACAAAATGCTTGCTGAAAAACGGATTTTGCGTTCGGGGGTAATTAAAATCTATGGAACTTTCATTATTTGATAGTACAAACATAATGTCACAGTTTAGCACTGCCAAAGCATCGCGAACATATCAAAACCGGTGATAGTCCCATATTGGTTATAGTCCCATATTGGGTTCACCTACCTTTTATACCGGATGCGTATGTTAAATAACCATGCTATTCGAGTAGCAAATTCTTATTGAATGCTGAAGTTGAAAACGAAAAAACGACATTGAGGAAAAATAATGAATCATATAAAAATCAATATAATTTCAGTGAATAAATGGAAAACAAAACTTTTTGAAATCTATAAAAGATACTTGCACATACCCGAGTGAAACTGTGGTTGGGTCATTGAATCTGAACACGCAGAGTACATTACGAGCAAGAACATTACAACAATTTCACAAAATAATTTCCCAGTCGAGTAGATTAATTTGAAAGGCATGACAAGTAGCAAGTTTGAAAATTGACGCAAAATATTATCCGGCGTGAGTTTGCTATACTTCGCACGAAATGTAAATCTTTGCTTTTATCGTTGGCTCATTTAGTTCGGTAAAATTGACCTGGCTTGATTCGTGGCAAGACTCTACTCGGCGATATTTAAGAGTACGACCGCCGTTGTAAGAGCGATAATATCTATTCACGCAAGTTGCTTATATAAGCTCGCAAAGAAGATTGATGAACTCGTGCAAAAACCGAAATGGATTCGTTACTACGTTCATTTTACTCGACCGAATTAACGTTAAACTATATGAGCACAAAGTAATTCTCAAGTAAATGATCATATAGTGTCGAAAGTCCACTGCAACCTATTTACCGCAACGAAGCTGCAGCATAAACCAAGCAAACAGCTTGTTAAGTTTGCATTACATAAACTTTGATTGCTCCAATAAATTAATGTTTCTACTTAAGTTACCCGACATCAAGCGTATCTTTAGAGTTCAGGATTCAGTATTGATTAGCTGATTTTTTCACTATTGACACGAACCATTTTTTTATTCACTATTTGTTACATCGAGTTGATATTGATAGTATATTAATCCATAAACTTCTATTAAAAACATTGGTCAGATATATGGTTAAGAGTGGACGGTAATAGCCCTGAGGGTAGGACAAGCCCCTTATTTTTATGAAGGCTACCGCCGCCGCGTGAGACTCGATTTTTTTTATCGCACCTCACTTTTTTCTCATAAATTGTCGGTTGTTGCCCATGATTCAGACTTTTTTTTTATAGAGAATAAGTTTTTCATGTTTCTTTTCGCGTTCAGTGTACGATGCGCTTACTGCTCGACGACTCTGCCGTTTAAGAGCAATTTCTTGTCAGCTTGAAAGTTTTCTACTTTGAGTACAAAAAATTTGAATTGTTTTAAGTAAAAATAATTTTGTCTCCTGAAACTTTATGATTCGCTATGATGCACACTAATGTTACCCATTAATATTAGCTGACCTGTAAAGCTCAGGCAAGAGCAGGACCCACTCACCCCTTATTGGTATAAGTAAATGCCAAGTCTTTTCCATACCTGGAAAAAATGCATTGATTTTATTATCGTCTTTGAAAATCCCATTTTTCAGTTAGTTTTTTTAAGGAACACCATTGCCATTTTATTCAGTCAGTCAATCCCTCAGAATCATAGATAACGATAATGCGTTGCCGAGACGAATTGGACCGACGCGAGCAAGCAGAAAGTATGAAATTGGTCGAGAGTAAAGCGGGATGATGGGGTGGCGCGTCGCGGCGGCTGAAAATTGATTGACAACAGCCGGAAACAAACAATGCCATGAAAGTCAGCGAGAAATATGACGAATGAGCAATCGATATACACATAGTAGAGCTCGTCGTTCCGAGCGATAGAAACTGAAACGACGTGAAAACGAGTATATGGGCGCGTTAAACGTGTAGTCACGCAGTCGAGTAAAATATCGAAAGATAAAGCGAAATGCGACGTTGGATTATTATAGCGGCTGAAGTCGAGGTGCGCTCGAGAAGTCATGTCGAGTTATCTTAAAAAAATAAAGCCGTGCTAGACCCCCTCGTGAGCCACGCGCGAGATACATCTATATAATACATGACTCGCTGTCAGATCTTGCAGACCCATAGCATCTCAGGCCTTCTCTCAATCTTGACTAGGTATATTGTTTACCGCGCTGCTCAGCGATGTGTGCGGCTGCTGAGTCGGTGTATACGCGATGTTGGCACGTTTAGCCCTAGTCCATTAACTCTCGTTCTTCGGACAGAGACAGAGAAGCCTATATATACTCACGCGACGTGCTGCTGCTCAATTCACACCTACATTTATCTTTCTCAGCTCCGACTGGCAGCAACTCATATATTTTTTTCACGGCACAACGTAGCAAACAAAACATCTCCATTAGCGGCTTTAGGATATCATACATCTGCGGGTTGCGTTGCCGAGGGCTCGCCGCCGTGCGAGAAAGAGAAACAAAAGCTCGAGCCGCGAGCGACGCTGAGCAAGCGCAAAGCTTACGCTCGCGGCGAGGATTATTTGTACTTTCTTCGCTAGTTTCTTCGCTGAGTTCGAGCTTGCAGCGCCGCGCAAATTTAATTGCACCTCGACTTTGAGTTTTCGTGTATACACAGTCAAAGCATTCGAAATCGAGCGCGAGGTACGTTCGACGAAGCCGAAATTGCGGCTGATTAGTATACCTTTGAATTCTATAACAATCCGAGGGACTGGGATTGAGCGAATAATTATCTCGTCCCGTCAAAGCTACATTGATTTCTCGCGCAAGCTTCCCGGCTAGTGTAACTCGTCGTCGCTGCAACTTTCTCTCTCTTACTCTCTTTTATGTACAACACAGTGTACAGAAATAAAATATATTTCAATTCAATTCTCTCGGCTTATTCCGGAGAAAATCGTCGCGCGATGCGAGATTCCTATATCCTAGATATCTTTCCGCAGGTATATGCGCCCCGTACCGCAACTCTTTAAGTCTTTTTCTCTTTCTCTCTCTCTCTCTCGCGTGGATTCTGATAAACTGCGGTCAAGGACAGATTAAATCGCTCGACTTGTTCGCTTGCTCTCCTATCCAGTCTCTCCACCACTCGTGTTTCGCTTCCCTCTCTCTCTTTTATTTCATTTCTTCTTCTTTCCCAACGACCGCGGCCTTTCAATTTTCTCCCTTAGCAGCGCACAATCTCAACAATCCGTCTATTCCCTGATTAATATCTTATTTAGACTTTTCATCAAAACAAGCCACGCTACCTCTCTCTCTTGATATAAGGGGACCAGCCAGTGTTAAACATGACAAATTCAAAATTTCTTTTATTAGCGTGTAAAAATCGTTCTAATGAAGATATCGTTATAAAACTTTTTTTACCTTAAAGTGCTCGGTGTGGGCTTTCATTTTCTTCCCTGTAAGTCCCAAAATCTCAATTAGGGACCCCAGAAAGTTCCATAAAGCGTAACATCTTATTTTTGGAAAAATCTCAGCGCGGTGCACGATTCTGAACGTTAGAATGAACGAAAATTATTTTTGGAGGCTTAATTTTTTTCGTTAGCATCTCTACTTCAAAATGAGCAGACGACTTTTTTAAAAAAATGATTTTTCCATTTTTTTCAGACGATTCAGAAAAAAAAATTTTTTTTTAGAAAATTTTTTTTCTAAATTGCCTGAAAAAAAAAATGAAGAAATCAATTTAAAAAAAGTGATTCGCTCATTTTTAAGTAGAGATGCTAACGAAAAAAATGATGCCTCCCAAAATGATTTTCGATCATTCTAACGTTCGGAAACGTGCACCGCGTTAAGATTTTTCAAAAAATAAGATGTTACGCTTTAGAGAACTTTCTGGAGTCTCTAATTGTGATTTTGGGATTTATAGGGAAGAAAATGAAAGCCCACAACGAGCATATAAGGTGAAAGAAGTTTTATAACGATATCTTCATTAGGCGGCGTATGATTTTTTCGAATGTTTTTAAATTCTCTTTTCTATACCTAACTTCACATTATTGATTAGAAAAACATTCATTCGTACTTACGTTTCAAGCTACTGTTTATATTCATATTGTCAATAATAAAATTCACTGGTTATTTATTACGAATACTTTTTCATTTCAAATACACGATATATATATAAATATCAGCAGCATTTTGCCTTTGAATTACTCGGAGTGTCATCGCGACTGAATATCTGATTCAAACATTTATCGCGATTTTAATTTTAATAACGCTACCCTCCAATAACTATAAATATAGATCGTATCATCGATGACGCGGACATTTGGTTCAAAACAAAATTCCTGTCCATTCGAACTACGTCCTGTCATAGCTACACAACTTTGAATTTCACGCTTTGATCGTCGAATGTTATTAGGTTGTTGATGTCATGTATCTAGCACGTTAAAATTGACAATGATCGAGACAGTAATCGGAGAGTACTCATCTTGGGAAAATATTATGTATTCACTGAAATCTGGCGAAACGTGATAGAGTTTTTCCCGATTATTTTACTTTTGATGTCGACTTGTTACATTAATCATACGTATAGTAATTTTAGAATTTGGATGGTTTATGGAATCTTTATAAAACGTCACGTATTCATTATCTTCTAATATTTTAAAACTTACACTTTGACACTTTATCGTATTTCAGTGATAAACAATTACTCGAAAATGACTGACAAACCTGCCTTCTCATTAAGTAATTAATTTTTTTCTCGTGATAATCAAATAAATGGATATTTGATATAAAATCGCTTACGTAAACGCGATACGAGATGGAAAGACGACGCCGCAGGTCTCAAAGCTAAATTGAGAGTCATTAGTAACTCGATGTGAAGCAATTTATTTTTGAAAAAAAAATGAAAAGTCTTTTCAACACACCCTCCCATGCCATACTTTAAAAATCTGCGTGCAGGTAATATATATTCATGAGAAATTTGAATGAGTCTGCTATTCAGCAAAGTTTTAATTGAATCATCAAGTTTGTTTTTTTTTCGTTCACGATAAAAATCTCTCGGTGTGTTATTTTAGTAGCTCATAATAAGTGATGAATCACGAAATTGATGGATAAGTTTATTTGATTGATTTGATTAAAGGCTGCCGGAGTGAGCCGACGAAAGATATCATTGGTTGTTTACGTATACTCTCGATATCAAGGAAAACTTTTCCCAGCAGGAATGAAAAGCGCGGTGCGCCGCTCCGAAAATGCCCGAATAGCAAAGTAATGAAAGTTAAATTTGTTTTTAATAGCAGGAACTTCTTCGGAAGTAGACGGTGTTTATTGATGATGAAATGTAAAGTAATCGAAGAAGAAGGAGAGGAGGAGAAGTTGAGCTTGGAGTTTCATGAATTCTGAATTAATCGTGAGTTTGGGACGAGCTTGAAAAATGATGCAGGCAAAAAAAAAGGGCGACGCGAAACTGTTCTCGCTTTCTCTGTCTCGATCAATATTTCATTTAGCTGTCCAGATTAAAAAGCCCGGGAAAACGTCGCAGCTGAGGTAAGTGCAGGTGCTCGCTTGGTATGGCCTGGGGAATTTGGCTCTGGGATAAGAGATCACCTGGGCATATATATCCGTTAAATTGAAAGGGGCGAAGAAATTTTTTGCTTAGCCAGCCGTAAGTATATGCAAGGCGCTCTTTGCAATTCACTCTTCGATCGCGTTCTCTGATCTGTACTTTGGCTCGCTTTCGAACGCACAAAAGAAATGGCTTTGTTTTTTTTTTTACTGCTCATCAGAAAGTATTTCCTCCCCCCCACCATTTTACATCTGGCCGGGTGATGTTGCCACACGTGCGCTCCCATATTTCAGTGTCGCGCGCGCGCGCGCCTGCGCATACGCTGATTTTTATATCCGTCTTTTATAACGTTTACAGGTCCAATCGAGCTTTTTCTTCGAGCCTCCCCTCTTTTGCTGTCCATGTGTCTATGCACGCGTGTACACACCGTTGGCCGGCACGCCAGGCAGAGAAAGAGAGAGAGAGAGAGAGAGAGAGAGAGAGAGAGAGAGAGAGAGAGAGAGAGAGAAAAGCGTCGAGTTGACGTACATACTTCATTTTCCGAGTGGTACAGAGTAGGGGAGCGAGAGAGCCAGGGCCACTAGGGAACGGGAGGGAGGTAGAGAGAGAGAGAGAGAGAGAGAGAGAGAGAGAGAGAGAGAGAGAGAGAGAGAGAGAGAGAGGAGGGTAGTATAGAGGTAGGGGCAGAACGCCACAGGTTATCGAATCGATTTTGCGTGTATATAAGGGCTTTATTGTTTTCTGCTTCTCTTTTTTTTTTCTTCTCTTTCCCATACACTCTGGTTCTTTTCTTTCTCGCGTATACACGCCGAGGCAAATCGACAAGACGACAGCTGTGCCAATGTGGATAGATCTTTCTTCGAAACTCCTATACTCTCCACGTGTACATACACACGTGCGAAGAGAAGGAGAGAGAGAGAGAGAGAGAGAGAGAGAGAGAGAGAGAGAGAGAGAGAGAGAGAGAGAGAGAGAGAGAGAGAGAGAGCGACCTATTCCACAACAAGACGTATTTGATGGCTTGTTGTGATTTATGGCTGATTGATGCGTAAAGTATGTTTTCCGCGGGGAGGAAAAAAAAAGTTTTCGAAAATATTAACAGCCCCACCTGCGAAGCAAATTATTCCAAATTACAATTTCAAAGCGGAATAAAGATCCGTGCATAATAACGTTACGTATATGACGAAATCCTTAAAAAAAAACACACTTTTCTAGAACGAGGTCTAGAATGGCAAAATTTTTTTTTGATGCTAGGGCTTCCGGACCTTTTTCCTCTTCTTTTTAAAGGTATATGTGTCGAAAAATGCTCGTGAACATTGGAAAAGTCTGCAGGAACTACTTTCGGCATCTTCCCATTATAATCAAATGGGTTTTTCTCACAGAAAATAGGCGAGAAACGGCATTTCTTCAAATATTGATTTCTCGGCTTCTAAGACCGCTAGAAAAATTTTTAACCAATCAAAATGATAGCAAAAAAGAATACCTTTACGCAGAAAAAAGTTTCATTCAAAAATAATTATCCGGTGACAAATTATCACAAAAATTGCAAAATAATTACATTTTTAGTTTGTTATTAATATCGGGAAAATGCTGAAAAAATATAGTTTCCGAGGATTTTTCCAATGTTCATGAGCATTTTCCGACACTATATACCTTCAAAAAGAACAGCAAAAAGGTCCGGAAGCCTTAGCATTAAAAAATTTTTTTGACATTCTAGACCCCAGAAGTGTGTTTTTTTAAAGGATTTCGTCATATAGGCGCGTGGTTTTATCGAGTTATTACAAGTATATTTGCAACTTGACGTTATTATATAGCAGGTGAAAATATCTTGCCAAGTGAACTCGACAGAGAAAGAGTGTTTGCTTATTCCACGTAGCACAGAATTTTTATCTCTCCCGGCGATACTCTCGCATTATTCTAGAGACGGCTCTATATATAAGTCCACCGTCAAAGTAGTAGAGGTGCGAGTATTGTCAGACATGCGTTCGCATCCTTTGCGCGCGTTCCCTTATGATCTGTTTTTCTCCCCTCCCCCCCCCCCCTCCTTGGATTCACGTTTGAAAAACCGTCGCTGCAAACTTTATTTGTTGCGCATATTGCGAGGAATATACATTTTGTTGTTTTTTTTTTGTTATCTCCGCCAATATGCGTCCACATTGTTATTTATGCAGGCGAGAACGTGAGGAGAAATAATTGATAAGGACGCATTGACGCACATATATATCACAGATCCGAAGGCAGACAAATGAAACATGCACGTGCAATGATCGGGCCGTCGGTGCAAAAAGTTTTCGAACCGCACGGAAGCCGGCGCATAAGCAGATTTTACAACGCGCGAATCTGCATGAAAGCGCGGCGTCATTATTAAAGCAGGGGAAACGAGGAGGAGGTGGGCGGGGGTAAAAATGAATTAACGCGACACAAAGCAAAAAAAAAAGTCATCGCGAGCTCGCTTTGAAACACGTGGACGCGGAGACAAAGCGACGCGAGGCTCGTGCATGCATTTATTGCGTGCGGCGCGCACGAGCAGCAAATTGAGTGATTGAGGTAGGCTGCATGGCTGCATATGAGCAAGCAACGTGCCCTTGTCCACACTGGACACGCGCTTTGACAGAGCTTCCCTCGATGGCTCTGTATACTTGCGAGCCTATCTGCAACGCAACTCACCCCCCCCCCCCCCCTCTCCCATTCTGCCTCTCCATCTCTCTGATGCTCCAGTTTTCCACGCGCGCGCAGGCACTGATTTCATTGCGGCCCAACTCTCTCTCTCTCTCTCTCTCTCGCGGAGGACGCAACAGCCGATCGTAGATACGTATGTACATGCCCTCAAAAACCAACTCGTCACGTCAACTGCCCTCTACGACGCGCTTAGTACAAGCCCTGAATACTAATGTCGATGTGCACGTATTTCAACTTATTCCCCATACCTTCCCTCCTAATAATTACACACTGCTCATCGTGGCTTCAGTTCTGTGTATGTATACAGTGTATGATGGAAACTCGACCGATGGTCAACCCCCCCCCCCCCCCCTCCATGCCCGCGAGTGTGTATTTGTAGGCCAGCATAGTCCTCGCGATCCTGAATTTAGGTCGCAATCGCTATGTAGAATGTATATGGCAGCTATGCGCGTCAATTCCAATTTCGCTGCATCTCTTTCGCGCGCGCGCGCGCCGAGCTTTCAGAAAGCTCCGACGCCACTCGGCTCTCGGCGGCCAGAAATATTTCTCAAATAAAAACGAGCCATCAATGCCCTACTACTCTCTACCGCTCTCCAATCTCCTCGAATCCTTTTTTGTACGATATATGGATAATTCCACAAAAAACTGCCATAACTTCTTTCGGGTTTTGGCAAATTAAAAACTCGGAGGTGCGCTCGAAATTATTATATTTTCTCAATCTACAACACTAATAGAACCTAAAAACACTAGTGCTCCACGCCGCGTAATCTTGTGACACCCTTTTTTTGGACTTAGAAGTCTTGAAACGGTCAAAAAATAATACACTAAATTTCATAGTTTTTTGAAATTTGACAAAAAATGAAAAAAGATAGCGTTAATCTGACTTCAGAATCGAATTCTACGTCTCAAAATGCATCGAAAACCATATTTTGTTTTTTTTTCTACTCGAAATTCCGACTCTTGTAGAGCTTTTTAAACTACAACAATGCATAACAAGTAAAAAAACTAATAAAATGGCAAATGTGACACGTTCCATCAATTATGTGTGTTTTCAGAGCTCTACAAGGGTCAAAATTTCGAGTAGAAAAAAAAATAAAATATGGTTTCCGGCGTATTTTAAGGGAATTCGATTCTGAAGTCCGATTAATGCTATCATTTTTCGTTCCTTATTAAAATCGAATGAAACCACAAGAAACCAGAAAAGCTCAGATTTTCGTTTTTATCGATGCCAAAGTTCTCACGTGATTTTAACACTGTCATAAGCAAAAAAGGGAGTGTCACATGAAAGGAGAGGGTGGGCAAGAGCATTACGAAACTTTTGATGCCCCTTAGAATCGCGTACCCTAAAAATTGAGAGCGTACCCTCAGTTTGAATATTTCAAAAAACGCTGCCGAAGTAAGGCACTTTATTTGTGGAATTGGCCATATACCATCGCGCCGCGCACTCTCCACTCAAACCTCTTTCAGCGCCTTTTTTTCATCTCTTTTGCTCTATTCAATAGAGACAAGGATATTCGCTGCAGCAAGCCTCCATAATTTTAATATTATTCTGGAATCAGAACACGTACTTTCACCTACGAGGATTGGGATAATCCGGGCAGCTTAGTCGCTACGTCGATTTCGCATTAAAATACTCGGCCGAGCGCAATTAGTTTGTGGTTTGCTTCGGATTAGAATAACTCTTATCTCGGCGAGTGCATGAATTTTGGAAATTTTGCTAAAAGCAGTTCATGGTTGAGCGAAACGAGTTTTTTTTTTCGTTATCATTTCGATGTTATAAAGTTTCGAGACTGATAAATCGTTTCCAATGATAAGTCGTTTCTTACGTTGGAACTTTTAAAATGACTTGTAATTTGTAATAATCAAATTTATAAACGAGATTTTACTGGATTCAATGGCATTTGAAAGACTTTATACTCCATATTCATCGCGGACTTTTGTTTTCAATCCACCGTGCAATCATTCATATGCCCACAAAGACTTAATACCCGGTAGATACGCTTCCGTTGAATTATTCAGATTTCAATGGGACTCAGTAACTATACTGCTATGAAGCAAGAGATGCGCGATTAAAACGAAAAAAATATGTAAAATCCATTTCTTTTATGAAATATGCACCACTAAATTTTTTCGATAAAATATGTTTTATAAAGAACTGTTTCACGGATGGGTTAATAGAATTATCGTGATTTAAACAAGCGAACCCATCTTTGTATTCAATCCATCAAACCGCATAAGAGATATCTCTTGGGTACCCACGTGTATTTATTTTTTATGTATATATACCGTTGCTCAAATAGAAAGTGAGGTATTCTGGATACACAATTAAAATATGTATAAGTCTCTTAGCACTTTGAATTCAGATCTAAAGTTCGATTTAATCTATCTCCATCCACTTCTTTTGAATTACTAAAGACATCCGATAAATACATATTTAAAAGGTTTTCTATTTTTGTGGATGCCTCTTGACTTTTCAAATTAATATTTAATCAGGTGAAAAATAAAAACTCCTTACCAGTACAATGGCTATTACGGCGGCGAACTTATGTACGAAGAGATCTTTGCTAGAACTTTGTTTTTACTTCGATACATATGAGGAATTTCAAGAAAAAAATCCTTCATTTCATTGAATATTTGGAAAGTTTCATCAAATATTTAGATAGCCTTTTCATCAAACGTTCATATATACTAAACGCTTTTAATTTTTCGATTTTATCGTTCTATGAAGTGTAGCCAACCCGAAAATAATTGGGCCCATCACCGGGCATGCTTATGTAGCCCTTTCTGTGCCCATAAAAGTTAGCTGACGTCAATAAAGAACGAAAATGTGATTGTTTAAAAATGGTTTTTTATAGCCGTTTGGAATTTTATGACAAAAAAATGTTAATTTGAATTGAAATTCGAATTTTACGGAAATATAAATACCTCGGAAACTATAGCCTGATTTATATTCAGCTTAAAATACCGATCCTTACAGAGCTTGGAGGTACACGAATTCCACTTAAACGCGTCAGCTTTGAGTTTTTATGTACTGCTACAATCGTCAAAGATTTACAGAAGTCAAAACTTCGAGAAGGAAATAAACAAAAATATTTCAACGTAGGTATATCGATTTCAAATAGAATTCAAATTCAAATCTAGATTAACACTATCAATTTTCATTTTTCATTAAATTTTAAAAATTATAATCAATTATGTTCTCTTTTTTTATTGATTTTAGCACCTGTTATTAGCAAAAAATGGTGTCTAACCATGCCACATGATATTGAACCAGGTATTTCTATGCCTAATATCTCATAGAATGATAAAATCCAAAAACCAAGAGTGTGGACGCGATATGAAGATACGATGAAACTTTCTCAAATTAGCTCTTTTTTCATGGAATGCCTCGTGAAGTTGTAGGATTCATGATAAAAGCATAATTTTACAATTTTTAAAAATTAAAACTCACTATTTCATTACTTACTTTTATGAACTAAACAAATGCATATTATTTACTTATTACAGTGAATAAATTCAAATTGTCAGCTCAAACTATAACTCTCTTTGCCTTTGAGTCCTTAAAAGACTTTTTTAATGTACGCAAATTAATTTCATTAAGATTTGCGGGATGTCCACGTGATTTACTGTATATTGTACATGCAAGAAACTGTTGTTGAAAGAAAAGTAATTGCGGACTCGAGAGGCTGCATACGTTGAATCGAAATACTCTTTTGCTGCAATTCCTTCTGCATTTGCATCGCATTATTCAACACTACATAGCGCAACTTCTTTTGACACACTTCCATTATTTGTTTTTGCAGCATCTAAGTATGCTTCAACTTTCTACTCTCAGAATAATTTTTCCTCCAATCTTTTTTTTCTCTGTATTTCACCTTTCCTTTAGCGCGAATCACGGAGAGGAAAAAAAAAGAAAACAGGATGGCGCTCACTGACTACAGACGTGATCGTGAACGAACGAAGGGTTCGAGGAACAAAGAAGTAAGAATAGCTTCCTCGTATTCATCGTGTGTCATTAATCTCGTATCGCGAGAGTTGCGATGGAGGTATACACATTGATTTTTCCCACCGATGAATTACGCTAGAAGGCACATCATGGAAAGTGAGAGCTATACGATGAGGTAGAGAGAGGAAGCCAAGATCCGAGGCCATGTTCGCAAGCCTCCATATATTCGAGTAACGATCTTAATAGAAATTGATTTTTACTACCTTTGCTATAATGGTATTGCTCTCTTAGGTACAGCCTCAGTATTTTCTTCCTTGGAAAAGTGATTTCTATCTGAAAACTCGTGAAAGCCTGGCATCCGATAATTAATTTTTACAGCTACAATATAATTATTTTATCTTACTCCATTACCACCCACTCACTTGCAAATTGTCTCTGTACGGAGAAAGATGTTCTTTATTGAACAACATTATTTTATCAATTATTGAATATTTTGTAAATCTTACTAGTTTTAATTTATAAAGCATGATATTTTCTTTTAATTTTATTGATGATACAGATGCATCATCAATAAAGTTCAATAATAATAATAATAATAATAATCGCTATCACGAAGTATCTATCAGAAAAGAGAAAGAAAATAAAACAAGTGCTATACAGAATTGATATTGATATTGATACGACTGTCTGGAGAAAAAAAATTGAAGAGATGAAGCTAGGAACAAGCCTTCAGGCATATAACTCTTCGGGAAGTTGAACGCGCGAGGAATCTTAAGTAGAATAAATATATATTTGAGAGGGCGTTCCATCCCAAACTAAAAGGAGCTCAGTTTTTCGATATTTTTGTCATGTCAGCCTTCAATTTTTTTCGAATACATCTTTTTATTTCATCTTGTTTTACTTCAATTTTGAAGTCTTTGTACCCAATGTCGTACATTTAACTTTAATCATCCGTACACCGATCGATAATTTTTCCAATACAGCGTAAAAGATACATTGAATACGACCAGACGACTTGAAATCTTTTATTAAATTACCACCAATGCAAGATGTCATAAAATGAGTAGAAGCTATTTTTACAACAGCTCTCTGCGGATAATATGCCAATATATTCTTAACTCTTAAAAATCTAATAACTAATTATTTTTTGGATTTATACAAAGATAAAAGGCTAGAGTCACTTTTTTAAATTTAATAAATAAGCAATTTTATTCAATGTAACAAATTTCCTAACAAAAGTACAGTACAGCAACTATATCATTCTACCGGTATTCAAAAGCTACGAAACAATAAAGCAATAGCGAGTTTAATCTAATTATGCGACGCAGTTTCAAAAGTAAACTTACGCATTTGTCTCGAGCGTGCTGCAGCCTTGAATAAGGCAGGCCGCCATTAGGTGCTTTCACTGTACACAGCAACCTTGTTGTTTTCAAAACTGATTATTATGGCAGCTGGGTTGCTCTAATATGAAAATTAGAATGAATTTTCTTTCTCGACAACAAATTTAATATATTATGCTAACAATAAGTAAATTTTCATTATGTGCGACATAGTAAATTTGAAAATTTATCACCCTAACTTTTTTTTGTGTTACAGTGCCTGATCACATAAGACCGCGAGTTCACAGTTTGCCGGAAAAAGCATACAACCCTCGTGCCGGAGATGACTTGTACAGACTTCGAGCTTTCAGCATAACGCAAAAGGGTGTTGTGAATCGCGGAGACTCCATTATTTCAAGACGCAGTCGAAGTAATACGTCAGTTAATAGTAGTAGGTGAGTGGTCAAGTCACTTCATAGTTTTTATAATTGCATTTATATTCATTTTGAGATCGCACCTACGGAACAAAGCAATTTTTAAAATTAAATTTAAGAAAAAAATTGTCTGCTTCTGAATCGAGATTTAACGTGAAAATGACTGGAACGCTGTTGATTACAACTCAGCTTTCGAGTTTTCCTTTGATCTGAGAATTAATTGCGCAGCAGTTTTCTCTCGGTATACCTACTACTCTACCGCACTACTTTGTGCCTCAAGTTAATTAGATTAATTACCCGGCTGAAATTTCATGATTCGTTGAACGAGTATCAAATACGCATGTCGAACTTTATACTCTCGTGTTCTATTTGACATAATTTTACGTCGTTTAATTTAAAACACTCACGTGAAAAAAAAACCAAAAAAAAAAATTGTCGGATATGCCGCCTCAATGACTAAAGTTGAGCGTGGAAAATGAGAGCTCAAGCGTAGCGCACGAGGGGATTATTCATTTAAAAATTCAAATTAAAAGAGTGCATGAAGCGGAGCTGGCGGCAAAAGCGCATTCTTCCGCGTGGCCTTAATAAACAAGAGAGCGCGTTCTCGGGGCGGTATAACGCGGTAATACGCACGTAGGTTTACCCTCGTCTTTTTATCGCCGAGTGGCGGTGGCGGCGTGCGGCGTCGTTAACCGAGAGCCGCCGCCGTTGCTGCTGCTGCTGCTGCCACGAGCCTCATTTAAATTTTCTCTATACATATATAACTCGCAAATGGCTTTAGCGGCAGAGAGAAAATCGCAAAGGTATGCCGCACGGGGTGCGTTGAAATCCGCGCGCCAAACTTCTCCTCCCTTATATATATACTTGCGCGTGGCATCCGTCGCCTCGACTCGAGTCGAAGCCGCGAGGCATCGACGGAACTAGATGAACCTTCCGAGGGTTCAATATTGACTGAGCGTTCGGCTGAGGCAGTCCGCTCCCTGATTTGCCTTATCAATATTTTCCAAATTTTCGATTATCTCCCCCTCCCCCTTCGCCCTCTCGAGCACTAATTCCTTTTCTTTTTCCGTCTTCTACCAAACGCTGCCCTTGTTTTTCGCTTCTATGTATCTAAGATACGTGGCTTTTTCTCTTATAGCGCTCTACTTTTTATTGGAAAAAAAATCTCCTCAGTTCACTATTAATTGGAAGAAACCCAACAAGGAGATAAAAGAGAGTAAAAAATCGCGTTAATCGATAAGACGAAATTTAACTCTAGAATGTTGGTCCAAAATTCAAATGAAAGTATTCGTTCAGGTTTTCTCAATGATTTCGAAAGGTATCTCGGTTTCGGACCTCTTAAAATTATGTGGCAAGGCGAGCTACCCTCGGATGAAAACTTATGTATATTAAGACATTCGTCGCATTTGCCCGACCTTTTTTATATATCTCACTTGAAAATGCTCAGAATGCCATATTTTCGAAAAGATTTCGTGTCGTTGAATTCATCTGGATAATGCTAACGAATTGTATCATGCGAATAAAATATCAGCGTTATCGATTGCTATTTGTTGAATTAGCACAGCTCCTCCAATCAGTAGAGTAATTTAATGGAATGAATCATATTGTTATTGTGCAAAGCTTCACTTTGATTTCCTTTTCTAGATGGTTTCACAATAATACAAATTTGTATTTATATCGCTGAGATTCAATTGTACGTCAAACTTGTATACAAATACTAAGTAAACGTTCTTTTACTTTACCCTATTCAAACACCCACTCAAAAAGTTAAAAGGTATGGGTTCTTAATTCATAAAAAAGTTACATAATAAATAACATACAATTTTTCTTACATTTACTATTTTGGCTAACAACCACAAATTAGTTTCATCAATCTTATAGCCCCAGACAAGGTAAAAGTAATCAACGCTTATTGGAACAATGTATCCTCACGTTAGTGATTTATGGATGTGTTTCGCGTTTTATGGAATACGAAAATGTATTCAGCGACTATTTGAAAGTTATAGGAAAAATAATTTAAAAAAATTAGAATTAGCACGGAATATTTTCACAAGAAAACGTAAAAAGGTTGAGAAATTAAGTTATGAAATTAAAAGATTTGATATAACGTCACTAAAAGCTCTTTCATTTGCTTTTTAATAATAACGCATATCCGCATTCATGCTGGGAAAAATAGCTAAGTGCAAAAAAAAATGGTAATACGGGTTTGTTTTACTATCCCAGGAAAAGAGCAAAACATAATAAGTGAATTTGTAATCTTTTTTTTTATAATAGCCTACCGTGTAATCGCAAAAACGTGGATAGGTGTACTTAATAAATTCCAATTTTCTTTTTCCCAGTAAATTGAAATTTAAAAACATCAAAAACTCCATTTTTTATGCTCTAACTTAAATTGAAAAATTAATCTTTATCATATCGTTTATCTATTGTCGTATACAATTCATATTTTGATATCAAATTGATTTACTAACAAAATCTAGCTATATCATTTTTATTCTGACAATAAAGAAAGAACTATATGTAGATATGCTCAGAGGGAATATAGAGAGACATGCAGATGAAAAAAAAATTGTCGAAAGCTCACAAAGGGAAACGTGTTCCTTGACTAAGTAAATGGATTAAGTTTTTTCCTTACTTTCTATTACAAAGTGCATAAGCTTCATACTTTTGAAAACAAAAAAAAAACAAGCAGAGTGTGCAAGAGTTCTGTGGAATGTACTTAAAATTATATTCCATAGTTTATAAAGTTACTTCTTTTTTTATAACACAGATAAAAATGTATCTTTATCGTGATAAAAAAACGCTTCCATTTTGTATCTGCTATTTTATCATTATCGTTTGGACAGTCAAAGTATAAATTTATATTGGAATAGAGTTGTTCAGATTTTCATTCGAAAGTGAATATTTATCGAACATAATACTATCAAATCAATATTACAAACGATATGCAAAATCTCTGTTTACTTATAAATACCAGCAACGCACACGTTTAAGCGTGCAAAGCTTTGTTTTCTATTTCGCAGCAATTTATATCTATTTCTGTATACGGTGCAAGTGAATAGGTCCAATACAACGACTGGCGAGAGAGTTGGCTCTGCGTTTGCGTGCTCAGATCCGTCTCACGATATATGTATAGAACTTCCTGCCGAAAATAAAGCTTCGAGTAAAACTAACCCCATATAGACCCGAAGTGGATAAGAGATGCCACGTGCTTTGCCTGTGGTGACAGAAATCCCCCTAACTTTAACGCAAGCCGTTTCATTTTGATTGAAGCCGTGCGACATGAATTATGTATGACCGACAAATAAGTGCTAATACCTATATACTCACTTGGGCTTGGTCATTGTCTCGAATTTACCCACGATAAATTGGGTCTTTCATTATTTTACGATTATTGCTGTATACACATGTGCAAGATTCGTGTTAAGGGTCATATCGTCAACTTTTACTTCTTTTATAACTGATTTACTGAATCGCTGATTAGTATCGTCTGTCTTGGACAGCTTTATTACACCCGAACAAATATCTCGACGAATAATTTTTTTAATTTTAGAAAAATAGTTATATTGATACCGATCGAATCAACACAATTATTATTTATTTTCAGTTCACCATTCTACAATATATTTTTTTTTTTCATCATTTTTGGCATGACTAAACTATGTAATATTAGATCTACCTTTTATGAGACATAACTTGTAGAGCTATTTGGTTTTATATAGGTCCATAAAATGTTAGTACTCATACTTTTCATTTATCGACCTATAATATGACATCCATTATGAAAAAAAAATTGTAATCAAAATTTTACTAGTTCGAGAAGCATTGCACTTGTTTTATGAACCATTAGACGCTCTAATGTTTTTCACAATTCGATTTAATACTTTTCGAAAGGATATAGTGCCATAAAACCGGATACTGAGTGTATAGAAATATGGTCACGGAAACTTGAGCACTATCTTCTGATGTTAGCTGAAAAATGAAACATTATTTTAAGTTAATTGTTATTTCTGTTTGATCAAGTCATGGTCAATTTTTCTAATGTCTCGTATGGCATAAAAGTGAAATACGTATTGGAAAATTTGCATTTCTTCTTTTCTTATTCGATTTATAAATAATATCACATAAAATAATATGACATATGATATAAAAAGTTACTCTGAAAGAAAGTAAATATGAGGCCGAATTAATTGATTCTCTGTGTTATAAATAGAAAAAAATCTTGTCATTTACAACCAAGACACCAATAACTATATAACCCACATAAGGTACATACAAAACTAAAATAATATCACTTTTAGCTCTTACTTATTTTAAGCGAAGATGGATTCCTTGTATACAACGTAAAAATAAAAATTTCTGAAAACGAGTGAAAAAGAATAGCAAGTTGGTTATATTTAGAACGTTTAAAAATGCTGCTCTCATTTTACGTACGGTTAAATGAATATGGATCGAGCGTTGAGTACATGCGCTGCGTATAAGTCTTGGATATCGAACGTTCTGGATTTCCACGTTGGTACGTTTTCAAACATTGTGTATAAAAAAGCGCAAGATAGCCCCTGGGCATTTGTTTATCTGCTTGCAAGTTAGATGAACGAGAGAAAAAGAGAAGAAGAAAAGTTTATAAAGGTAGAGGACTAAGTGAGAAGTCCGAGTCTCGAAGGAATAAGAGAAGCTCAAAGTCTGTACAGTTTCTCAAGCTGATTTCTCTTTTTCATCTACTATTTAATCTTGTCTTTGCCATTTGATTTGATTTATTTAAAAATACAAAAATCGTTCAGAGATTGTTCTCATGCGTCAACTTGTTATTGAACGTTTAAAAGTTTATTATTTAGCTACATTCCGAAGTCATTAGTTGTTTCATATTTATTGGAATATCTTATATGATACGCAAAGTATTTCTCAAAAAATCATTTCGACTTTTTTCTATTACGGATTTAGTTTGAAATTACTATGTTAAAATTTTATACATCAATTTCACTTATGCAACGAAACTAAATTTAGTGTTATACTTGTTGAGATTTATCTTTGATAATCATATGATAAGTATATAATGAATAAGAGGTTGTCTTCAATATAAAAAATTAGTTTCAAAATATTTTCTGTGTTGTTGAAACCGTTTTTTCTTAGACTGATAAAAAATAAAAAATAATCTGATTGGAAATTTCACCGTTAAGTCTTAAGTAGCTTACAGAAAAATTTATAAGGACGGATAGATTTTCTATATAATAAAGTGTATGTGACAAAAAGAACGATTTAAAATGATTGATTTGATTTACCAATCGAAATCAATTGAGAAGATTCCACACAATTAAAACTACGTAAGGGAAGAAATCAATTTTAAACATTAATTTTTGTTACTACATGTTAAACGAATTCATTCAAGAAGAATTAATCCATTCAATTTGAATTAATAAAAATAGATATTTCTAAGCAAATAGAAGTTAACACTCGGTAACAATGAACAGAGACAGTTGTTTCCGTCTGGTTGTGCATACTTCTGTAGGTATTTATAACGAGATTGTGCAAATGATTATAAATAGAAACGAAGCAAGCTGTTATGAGTCGTAATTTCGAAAAACGAAGAGATAAAGTGGTAAAAACTGATCGACAGAGACTCTCGAGACATCAATCATTTTGAAAAAAAATAGTATGAAGACAAAGTGTTTTAAAATAAAATAACTTAATTTTCAGCGTGAATTAGATTTTACTACGTCAATGTTAGATGACATATAGTTAATTGATATTTCAATGATAAAATCATATACTTTTTTCAATTTGTTCTGATAACATCCTCAAAAAACTGTAAAATTTAAATAAATGTATCGTCCTTTGTAATAAATAATCGCAAACGATATTGAAAGTTATCAGACTCGATTCTGAGCCTTCATGGCACAACGTTACTACCTAATTGGATTGCGATGATGTAGCCCAAGCAATCGCTTGTTTTCCGTTTCTCCATGACGTAGTTAACCCTTTTTCTATTAGAATTGATTCCCTTCTCATTTCTTGAAGATAGGCGATATATCCTGCAGTGCCCTCAGGGCTTTTGTCTGATACTTCACGTGATTTTTTCCACTCACTTTTTCATTCTATCTTTTATAGTTTTTCGCAAACTTGTCTCTTCTAATTGAATTTTCTCTTTATTGAAATAATAACTACACCACATGAAATTGAGGTACTTTGAAGTAGATTCTAAAGACTTTTTCCTTGAATGTACAGTTACGTGATAGCAAAGTCTGTTCTGGATAAGTTTAAATTAGGAATGTACACGATACCGATTTATTGATATTAAGGTAGTTTGATGAATATACTGCTATACGTTAGGCTGTCGAAACGTTAAAAAATGAAAATCGTACCGTTGCCAAAATGACAGTATGTTGATGTCGCCAAGGTAGTCAATCGTTGTTTGGCCTTCAGTCGTATCGTTAGGGTTATATATCTCTTAACAATAAAGTATTGCCAGCATTTGACTTTGAGATCACAAGGATTTTATAATATTATGAGTGGTGTACCGATTTTCTTTTTCTTATTTACAATAACCAACCCAAAGAAATGAAGAATATCTGTCTGACTTTGTTAATTATGTCTGATGAACTGAAGAGTTGTGTGATGTAAACGGAAAATGGATTAGTATGCAGTTTGGCTTATTCAAATCCAACATTAAAACAAACTTGTTATCATGTTCAAAATTTGGTTAATTTTCACTCATTATGTATAATAAATATCACGAATTTTGTTTTTACTTAATAATTTATTGTAGACAAATTTTTACAAATAGTTTTTAACTTTTCTAATATAATATAATCGCTTGTCTTTGAGTTTTATAAAAAATACGTACAAAAGAATTCGTTCAAAGACAAGATAACGCATACATTTATTATTTTACATCTCTTCGTTTTAAATAAAAATTTGATATATACTTCCATGCTTCAAAATTTTTACATTACAAAATTAATAAACGAAAAAAAAAATGGTTTTCGATCTTTAAAACGCTAAAAATGCTGCAAACTAAAAAGGGGCATGCCTAAAAAGCGACACAATATAAACATCATGTTCTGAATGACCATGAATTGAACAAGAAAATAATAAAATCACAAAAATATCTTATTCACGAACAATATTTTCGGTTGTAAAACGCTACAAAACTTTTCAGTAAACTTTATCGAAGAGTTGAGTTATTCGAGTGTATACTTGTAAATATCGGACAAAGAAAATTATTTACATGTCTTTTAATTAAACTCTTCATGTACTGGATGACGTCCAAATTGTCGTGTGGCCAATGAAACTGAATTGCGTATAACAAACCTTCTATATTTTTTAACAATTATTCAATTCGTGAATATATTTAAAAAATATCTATATCTAATCATACCTCAAGCAATCATTTTACTTCTCAGAAATATTGTCTTGAGTTTTTACTCGTTATTTTTATATTTAGAATGAACGTATATTATAAAAAATGATAGACAATTTATTCAATATTTTGCTAGATTTTTAACGAAACTGATTGTCAGTTCTCTTAAATTAGTGAAACAATAATTTCAGCAATGACGTGGCATCTGAGAAGCATGAACATGTGTTGCTAAGCAAGTAAAATATTTGGAATTTAAAGTAGGTCATAATCTAAAAATAAATTGTATAAAGTCGAGGAACTTGAAACTGATTTCTTTTTATCTGGAAATCTCCTGATATTTTTAGGCTACGATTAGTACTTGCTCATCACAATTTTCATGAATAACTTACGCGTGGTACATTAAAAATACTTTTTTTTTGGCGAAATTTTGTGCAACTATACGTAATCTATGCCCGTACTCATGAAATGGTTATTTGTAGCTAATTAGATTATCTGATTTCTTTTGAAATAGTGCTTTTGTTTCATAACTACGGAAAAAGTGTATAAATATGAATGATAGCTTTCAGAAAGATGCTTCGAAACCTTTGCGCGAAACTTGACATCTTCTTTTGCAATTGTGAGATTGAAGTATTGCGTTACTTATTTTATTCTATATCCTCTTCCTCCTCTTCTGTATCATATTCAATTGTTTCTTCGAACTGCATAGATTTTTGCGATTTTTTTGATGTTTGCGTAACAGATTTAAATGAATTTGCCGACTCCATAGTTGCTGTTTTTTCAACTTTTTCGACGGATTGCGAAGTCTTTACTGATTGTGAAAGGGATTTGATGTTGCTATTGGACTGCACCACCAGACTCGATGCATTGTCATTCACTAATTGGAAAAAGGGATTAATTAGAAAAAAAATCAATAGATACTTTCAAAATGGGAATCTTTATAAGCTGTTATCAATAGAAAACAGACGTTTTGCCACGAAAAAACTGTATCTGGAATTCTTATGAAAAAAATGTTATTTAAAAAATTCCACTACTCAACGAAATGATTATACTATAGCTTTAGCATATCAAATAGAAACTCGACTTTTATTAAATGGAAATGAACGCTGTCTATTTTCTAAGACGGACGATCTTAAGTATTTTAAAATTAACCGAATAGTTAGAAAAGTTATTTCACTCGACGTAAAAGTATAAGTCTTGAGAAGAAGAGAGTACGAGCTTGTATGAATAACACATAATGTTAAGGTATTGACTTCTCTTTACGTGAGTTGAACAAGTCTGAGATAATTATGTTATTATTTCGCAAAGTAATATTTTAAAAACTATTAAAATGTAAAATTATTTTGGAGATCAAAAAAACTATTTTAAATAGTGAAAAGAAATTAAATATTTGCAATAAAGACTTGCAATATCGTAAAAATAATTTAAAAAGATTTTCAATCCTTTCCTTCGATAAAAGAAAGCTGACAGCACACGATTTACGTAATTTAGTATAGTATTTGAAAGTAAAATTTATGTATGTACATAGTGAAAAAGATAGTAAGACGATAGTTGATTCAGATGCGAAAGAATTATTTATCAAGTATTTATTAAAGAAAACCAATTCAACTTACCCTTTACTACTTCCATGATAACTGCTCGTTGAACTTTTTTAAGGAAACACGAAGTCGCAGAATGAGTTGAGAATCGAAATTCGAAAGCACTGTATAGTTGTGTTCACTCTCGAGAGGAGCTTTCACGAATGCGTCTGTTGTGCGCGTGGCAGCCGAATTTTAGCCCGAACAGCGCGCGAAACGTCACTTAATAGTTTCTCACAGCTCGGTGGTGGGGATATTCTTGGGTTAAAAGAGACGAAAGCTCGTTCTGCAAGAAGCGCGCGCGCGAAAGCTCTGCGTCCTACAAGTAAAGAACGTGGGCAGAGAATCGGCGAGAATTCCCAAAATCCCAAATTCTTTGCAGATGTCTCGCGCGCGCTCCAAATCGTGTGAGTCAATGATCTAACCCCCTTTTTTTTCTCGAATCGTGATTCAGCGCACGAGGCAGCAGATACCGTCGCTATGGCACGGCGTGGAGAATGCGAGCTTCCTCACACACACACACACGTGTGCGCTCTATTGGAACGCTGCGGTCGTCAAGCTTATTTTTCTCCCTTTGACCCACTGGAGCTTGCCTTGCTTCTCTCCGCGCACACTATGTCCGAAAAGCTCGCGGCGTGCCGTCGAATAATCTTTGCCGTCGCTCTCGCTGCCAGCTATGGTAGACATTTTATTTCTCATGCGAGCAAGCATGCGGAACTCGCATTTTTTCAGTTTATCGTCCGATCGTTTTTTTCCCTTACGACGTTTTTTGAATAGTTATTGAATATTTATCTAAGTGAACCTATCGTACAGTTTACTCAAACTATTCTTTCATGAAAGGTATAATCCGACGCTGTTACAGTCGAGAGATCACTTTATCAATTATTTTATAAAATTTTTTCTGTACATCGTCAGAGTGAAAAAATTAAAAATCATTAATTTCAACGGAAAACTTATCAAATATTTGTAAAATATGATTGAATTTATCGGTCAATAATGACAATGCAAATAAAGCAAATGCAAGCATTCGAAAAACAACTCAACTCGCAACGGTATGTATAATAATATTCGCATTCTCATCATTGCACCGTAAATTCAATCGATGCATTATTGCTTTGGCTTCTACTGAAAATTATATATGGATAAAGTGGAAAATTTAGATTACCAAAAAAAGTGAAATAACATTCACCATTTTTTTTAACTAACGGAGGAATTTACTTTTGAAAATAATTACATGTGATAAACAATTTAAAAAAGTGATTCGAATCCAATATACAATATTAAGACAAAGCAAAGAATTCTCAGAATTATTTGTGAAGAGAGTATTTTACTGGTTTTGCCAATTTTCGTGTTGTGCGTCTGACAGCTACTCCAAGAAATTACTCGTTACGTCGAGGTTAGCGGGAAAGAAATTCAAGCCAAGAAGCCTCTCGACATCATCGTGGCTTAGGGCGGTAATTTGGGAAAAATTCTTTCTCTTATTTTCTTGAGCGTTCTGTTTGGATGTACCGCACTCAAGTTGTTTTTTGAAATAACAGATGTACAAATGTATTTCTATGTTTGTGGACGAGTTTGATTGAATCTCTTTTTATTTTTGTTCATTTTCATTGTGTAGTGAAATTTCTTAAGAAATTTGTCACTTAACAATTGTCCCGGTAAGAGTACTGGATTGAAATATTTCTCAGGGAAATAAAAGTGCAATTTTTTTTTACAAATCGCAAAAAAATCTCCGCAATAAAAGTAAGGCATCGTGAAATAAGAGATAAATAAACCATAACTCTTCAAGGCTTTAAATTTAACAGAAGAAATCAAAACAACAGACTTTTCACGAGCCAATGAACAGTTTCTAAAAACAGACAAGCGACTCAGCCCGCATTCCCCGGGGGTCATCGATATGTAGTAGCTCTTTTATCTCGCCGTCATCATTATATTTCCGTCGTCTGAGAAACGCTTTGCGACTAACTTTGAGATATTTCTCACATCGCCACCACTCAACACGCTGATTCATATATGATATTTTCAAGCCAATTTTCGACAAAACTCCATTTTCTATTTACGTTTTGGATGACTTGGATCTCCTCAATACATCTTTCGACGACAGAATCGAAATTTATTTCACAAAAATGTAACATATTGATTTATGCAACGATTATTTGAAAATTAATTGTATGCTAAATTTAGAGCTTTTCTAATTATCTGACTTCTTGCTAGCAATTAAATGTTTAACTTCCTTATTTGACCATGCGCTGCTCGTCGAAATGATAACTTACATTTAATGTTCGGATGATATTTTGTGTTGTTGCACAATCTTAAAAAACAGTTCTCAATATTATACCTATTGTTTTGAATATTTATTTCGGTTCCTATTATTTTTTATTTATTTTTATTTCCAGAAATGTACAGCGTAATCGCTTTTTACATTACCCCTCACTCATATAATACTTCCCCTTACACATATAGTAGGATTTTAAATCATTGTACATTACAAAATCAGATAAACAAACAGACATAAGGGGCTGTCCGCTACATACGTAAGGCAATTTTTCACTATTTTCGCCCCCTCCCCCCCTCAATAAGCAAACGTAAGATTTTCATGACCCCCTCCCCCTCTTATCCTACGTAAGATTTTTACAAAAATTTACAAGAATTTACAAAAATTATCTTATGACATTGTATCAATAATATGCTATAAATCCGGCAGTATATAATCAATTATTCATGGTACTAATAATGCTTTTATTTTGTCAACATGTTTTATATTACACACAAATAACTTTTATAAAAACTTTTGGCGCTTCAAATTACAACACAATATTTTTTGCGTAATTAGTTCTTAGTTGCATCACTCTCAGTAAAAGGATTTTCCATCCACTCTTCCATGGAATAAATGATTGGTATTCTTGAAGGTTCAGTATTTGTGTTTTTATTAGAAACCTTTTCAGCAAATTCTACTGTTTCAGAAAAATCTTTATGCAAATCTGCATTATTTATCCACTCAGCCGTTTCGTCTCCTGTTTCTTCTTGTAATATACAGAAAACTTCTTCATTACGCTTTGCTAAAATGAAAGATACTTTTTCTTTCCTTTTTTTCCATCGTAGAGTGTGTTGTAAAACTCGCATGTAAAGTGCAGCTGCTTTTTTAGCGAGTGAGAGAAAGAATCGAGACTGTTTCAACGAGCGGCAAAATTTGAAAATATGAACTAATTGATAATAAATCTTACGTAAGAATCATCTAATGCCCCCCATTTTGTTCACCGTAAGACAGTAAGATCTTGTTAATCCCCTCCCCCCCTAACATGCCTTACGTAAGTAATGGACAGCCCCTAAAAGAAAATATAGAACATAATAAGAGAAAAATTAAGTAAAAGAAATTATAATTTCGGTTCCTATTATTTTCTAAGTTTCTCTTTTCTTGTAATTTGTTATAAATACTTAAATCATTAATTTATTTCGGTCATAGTCACAAAACTATATAGTTTCAGTAAATGTTTCAATATACATTGCATTTTTACAAATAATTTTCAATAAATTGATTTAGTGAACATTTCAAATTTTTCAATAAGTTCATAAAAATATATTTATTTACCATATATGAGCAAATCCACACAAAAATGCCTTATTTCAAGAAATTATTTTCAAATATTCAAACTGCGTGTACTCTTTCAATTTTACGATTTCATGGTTCTGTGGGGCATCAAAAGATTCGTAATGCTCTGGCCCATCCTCTTTTTTCGTGGCACCCCTTTTTTGCCTGTGGAAGTGTTAAAATCGCGTGGAAACTCTGACATCGATAAAAACGAAAACCTGATTGTTTCTGGTTCCTTGTGGTTTTTTGAAATTCATAAGAAACACAAAATGATATATAGCGTTAATCTAACTTCAGAACTGAATTCTACGTCCCAAAATACGTCGAAAACCATATTTTGTTTTTTTCTACTGGAATTCCGACCCTTGTAGAGCTTAGAAAACACGCAAATTTTCATAAAACGTGGCATAGTTTTGAGTTTTTAGGTGTTGTTGTACTTTAACAAGCTCTACAAGGGTCGGAATTGTGAGTAGAAAAAAAAACAAAACATGGTTTTCGATGTATTTGAGCCGTAAAATTCGATTCTGAAGTAAGATTAACGCTATTATTTTTTGTTTACTATGAAATTCTCAAAAAACATTAAAAATTACGTTCTTTTTTTCGAATATCTTTTGAGCTTCTATGAGCGAGAAAAGTGTGTCACTAGCATTTGTCCGAGCATTTTTCATAATGGGTCCAAGTTTTTTTTATTCTATATGTCAAATACTTATACGTAGAAATGGCACGAGCAAGAGCGTACACCCAATTTGAAAATTTTTCCAAGCGGGGTCGAATTGTTAAACTTTTTATATGGAATTCCTCATATATTACAGCCATTTTTATTTTGATGCAACAGCAAAGTTACGGAACATCCATAAAATTTTTTGTGTGGATTTGCTTAGATAAACTAATCATTAAAATTCAAATAGCAATAATAAATGCAAATAACTCATTTTTAAAACCCGTGTAACAAAATATAAACGTAAATTGAGTACGGAGCGTCCTTTGAACAGAGAAATAAAATAAATTGTAATAAATTTCCATCAGTTTTTACTTTGCTTTCAAAAGTCGGCATTCGTCCGACTTTTCCCCATCCTACAAATTGCGAATCTCGAAACTGACATTTAACTCGAAAAGTAACTTGGCGATGTAATTTTATATATTGAACCAAAAATAGTTAAAAATAAAATTTTTTTAATTCAATCAATATCAAACTTCAACAAACAATTATTAATTTCCTCCCGATACAAGTATTTTTTTTAATTCTTAAAATCTGAAATTTTCGTATTTACTATGTCAGTTCATGTTAGGGAAATCAAAAAACATAGACATCTGAAAAAAAATCAGAGACTTTATTTATCAATACAGATTTGATATATTGTTCAGGATGAGGGAGAGTGTGAATAAATAACGTAAATTATATGAAGACATTTTCTAGTTTTATTGAAACAAACAAATGCAAAGTTAAAATATTAAGTTTACTAGGCTGACAAATGATTAAAACTATC